>KZ068524.1:170521-189545 GCA_002091845.1 Anopheles cracens | reverse complement strand
CGTTGGAAATGTGCAAAAATGATACCAAATTCAATCACTGCCGCTGCTTTCGCCACCGGCCCGATCGGTAGCTAGCAGCAGACGCAGTCGCAGCCTGCCACGTGGAAAAGGTCAACTCGGAAGGCATCCTCTGCGCGAGCGGGCGCGTCGCAGTGTAACGAATGCCGTAGCAGCGCGTGTCGGCAGCAATGTGATTGAAAGCCCGCGGTACGGAACGGCAGGATGTACATTTTATCCCTTTTGCCTTAAAGGTGAATAATTTATACGAATCGCGGCGTGTCCCCGGGCTTGTGCACGAGCGCGTGTGAGCGTTTAGGGCGAGAGGGAGTGTGTGTGTGTGTCTTTGTAAAAACAGCACAAAGTTTGATGTGAAGAAGAGAATAAATTATTCTTTCGATACATGCAGGGACAACTCGATAACAAGGTTGTATTTCTTGCGCTATAAGCTCTCCCCGCCCGTGTTTTTCCCCTGCTGCTACGCATGGCGTCGTACCGATGCGAGATTCAATCAAAGGAAACATCGTACCCGACGACGAACGGAACGAAATCTCGTGCAACAAGCGTGCCAGAAACCCGGCGCTGGGTAGGATTTAGGAAGGAAGGGATTTAGCCTGTTTGGTGGGAAAATAATTCGTTTCGGGTTGTGTGTTTCCAGCTTGATTGTGTGCACAAAGTTTGATGTGAAGAAGAGAATAAATTATTCTTTCGATACATGCAGGGACAACTCGATAACAAGGTTGTATTTCTTGCACTATAAGCTCTCCCCGCCCGTGTTTTTCCCCTGCTGCTACGCATGGCGTCGTACCGATGCGAGATTCAATCAAACATCGTACCCGACGACGAACGGAACGAAATCTCGTGCAACAAGCGTGCCAGAAACCTGGCGCTGGGTAGGATTTAGGAAGGAAGGGATTTAGCCTGTTTGGTGGGAAAATAATTCGTTTCGGGTTGTGTGTTTTCAGCTTGATTGTGTGCGTGTGTGTGTGTGTGTGTTGTGGGTGAGTTTCTATAGAGGTGGGTGATTTCCAACCCGTTTCAGCAGGCAGTTCCTGTGCGCCAGATGGCAGAAATACACACTGAAAACCGCAAAGTGAAAGTGCTGCTGTCGGAAGGGAAGCACGGCGCGCGATAGAACCAGCCGGTTTCGGCAATTGGCAAGTGCGCGCCCGAATGATTAGTGAAGCGTTTGCTTCGGCGGCTTAACGGCCGGTTGGAGCTCCCACCTGGCCCCCCACCCCCATCGCAACGGTAGACTAATTTCACAGCAGGAGAACCAGCAGCAGCAACTCGTCGTGACTTACTGCCTGCCCCGTGACGCTTGTCAGCAGTGCGCGGCCCCTGTGCCGACGGGGCCGATAAATGATGGCAGATTGGAACGGGTGCCGCAGGTTATTTTCGTTGTCCGTTACATCATTGGGCCGTGCGTGCCGCCGTGGGCCGTCCGTGCACCGTCGTGCGATCGCGTCACGGCGTCAAAGCAGCGCCAGGTCGCCACAGTAGACGGAACAGAGCGCGTAGTGAGGTTAGTGCAAGTATAAATAATTTTTATGATTTCCAATGTCCCGTGCGGCTGTGTTTTTAGCGGTTTTTCCGGCTTGAGTTCGGGCGGATTTTTCCGGGGAGGGTTTTTTTTTTGTTGTTGACGGTTCGTTGTGTTGTTTGAAACTCATCGCAACGCGTCGCGTCTACCTTTACTGTTTGGTGGGAAAATAATTCGTTTCGGGTTGTGTGTTTTCAGCTTGATTGTGTGCGTGTGTGTGTGTGTGTGTTGTGGGTGAGTTTCTATAGAGGTGGGTGATTTCCAACCCGTTTCAGCAGGCAGTTCCTGTGCGCCAGATGGCAGAAATACACACTGAAAACCGCAAAGTGAAAGTGCTGCTGTCGGAAGAGAAGCACGGCGCGCGATAGAACCAGCCGGTTTCGGCAATTTGCAAGTGCGCGCCCGAATGATTAGTGAAGCGTTTGCTTCGGCGGCTTAACGGCCGGTTGGAGCTCCCACCTGGCCCCCCACCCCCATCGCAACGGTAGACTAATTTCACAGCAGGAGAACCAGCAGCAGCAACTCGTCGTGACTTACTGCCTGCCCCGTGACGCTTGTCAGCAGTGCGCGGCCCCTGTGCCGACGGGGCCGATAAATGATGGCAGATTGGAACGGGTGCCGCAGGTTATTTTCGTTGTCCGTTACATCATTGGGCCGTGCGTGCCGCCGTGGGCCGTCCGTGCACCGTCGTGCGATCGCGTCACGGCGTCAAAGCAGCGCCAGGTCGCCACAGTAGACGGAACAGAGCGCGTAGTGAGGTTAGTGCAAGTATAAATAATTTTTATGATTTCCAATGTCCCGCGCGGCTGTGTTTTCAGCGGTTTTTCCGGCTTGAGTTCGGGCGGATTTTTCCGGGGAGGGTTTTTTTTGGTTGTTGTTGACGGTTCGTTGTGTTGTTTGAAACTCATCGCAACGCGTCGCGTCTACCTTTATTGACCTAACCTTTCCCGCCCGAATGATTAGTGAAGCGTTTGCTTCGGCGGCTTAACGGCCGGTTGGAGCTCCCACCTGGCCCCCCACCCCCATCGCAACGGTAGACTAATTTCACAGCAGGAGAACCAGCAGCAGCAACTCGTCGTGACTTACTGCCTGCCCCGTGACGCTTGTCAGCAGTGCGCGGCCCCTGTGCCGACGGGGCCGATAAATGATGGCAGATTGGAACGGGTGCCGCAGGTTATTTTCGTTGTCCGTTACATCATTGGGCCGTGCGTGCCGCCGTGGGCCGTCCGTGCACCGTCGTGCGATCGCGTCACGGCGTCAAAGCAGCGCCAGGTCGCCACAGTAGACGGAACAGAGCGCGTAGTGAGGTTAGTGCAAGTATAAATAATTTTTATGATTTCCAATGTCCCGTGCGGCTGTGTTTTTAGCGGTTTTTCCGGCTTGAGTTCGGGCGGATTTTTCCGGGGAGGGTTTTTTTTTTGTTGTTGACGGTTCGTTGTGTTGTTTGAAACTCATCGCAACGCGTCGCGTCTACCTTTATTGACCTAACCTTTCCCAGCGCGCAATCAAGAAGCCACGGTCAGTCGCCCGGAAGTCGCAAGATAAATTGAAAAATTTACATCCACTTCGCCGGAGCCGTCCGGGGCGCGATGGATGCGCAAACAAACGAAAATAATATCAAAAAGCCCGGCCCCGGGCTTGATTGCCTTTAGGATGTGATATCCAAACAGGAGAGGGAAAAAAAGTGCACCGCGCAAACACACCGAAACATTTCATAATGCTAGAAACATACACTTTAAGGCCGGGTCTTACATTGACATTGATTGAAACAATTTTCAAACCATCCGTCCATGCGTCGTTTTTTTTCTGTTTTGCTCCCGTTTGCCAGCGACATTCCCCTGGCAGTCACCGATGTTGGTATTTCGGCCGAACTGACCCTGACCGATCGATGTCTTTCGATAGGCGTTTTTTCCCCCTTGCTCGTGCTCCTGTACTAGGAAACGCAGAACAGATTGCCCGCTTTTCAACAGACTCTCCCAGACAGACACGTCTGACAGGGCATCGTGAGGGACGTGACTACCAGCGATATGTTCTCGGAAAAACGACTTTTCATTTCTCGATCTGTCCGGGCGCGTTGGTCACTGGTTCACTCATTTTATTCGCACCGGACTACCTCCGAACCAGAAGAACATAAAAAAACACCATCTCCATCGCGGCGTCCGTCTTTCCCACGCCGTGCTCACGCAGGGAGGACAGGAAATAAACAAATTCCCTTACAAAAATCTTTATCTTTGCCGTTGTAACGGGCTTCAAATGTGTCCAGTGCTCTGTGGGGCTTCCGCTTGAGCGGAGCGTAACACTGGCGAAGAAATCGAGTTCGACGGCAATATCGAATCACGTACTTCTCGTCATGCAGTTGGTGGACCATAATCTTGGAATGATACCGGCACGTCTGGGCTAAGGTTTAATGCCGACGTCGTTGCTGTGGGACCCGGCGGAACGTATGCGATATACTCTATTTTGACATTAAACGATGTTCCGTTCACGTAGTTTCCAGCCCGTAGCTTTGGTTTCAATTTCATGTGTAATCATCACGGCTTTTGCTGACTCTTTAAGAGACCCTGTTATTTCAGCCGCTGTCATTCCACGTAAACAAAGCCCCATTGTATTGTCTTGTCAGTGGCACACTTCACTCCTTCACAAGCACCTACTTCTAACAAGCATTCATCACCTCATTTCGGGAGTTGGCGTATTTGTGCGCTTTCAAACATGCCCGGACGTGATCGTTTGAGTTTAACTGTACACGCTCTTATCGGAATGTTTCGCCATTGAAGATGGGCCATAACATTTGTCACACGCTTCGCGCCGACAAACACACCGAACGATATCTTTTTCACTCGCTACCGAATAAAAGGAAGATCATGAATCGTTGATTGAAGTTATCCGTCTCCGGAGGGCGTCACAAAACTTCTGGTACAGCCCCCCCGGGGATAAGACTTGAGACGACTGCAGACTCCATTCCGACGAGTGTACGTCCATTTCAAAACCGAAAACTTTCCGCATCATAAAGCGACACGTGGATACGTGGATCTCTTTAAAGTGGTTATTCAGAGCATTGGATAATAGCTACACGGGGGGTTTATTCTGCCCGTCGAGCTGAAGTCTTTCAATGTAAATTGAGTTTGACGGCAATATCGAATCACGTACTTCTCGTCATGCAGTTGGTGGACCATAATCTTGGAATGATACCGGCACGTCTGGGCTAAGGTTTAATGCCGACGTCGTTGCTGTGGGACCCGGCGGAACGTATGCGATATACTCTATTTTGACATTAAACGATGTTCCGTTCACGTCGTTTCCAGCCCGTAGCTTTGGTTTCAATTTCATGTGTAATCATCACGGCTTTTGCTGACTCTTTAAGAGACCCTGTTATTTCAGCCGCTGTCATTCCACGTAAACAAAGCCCCATTGTATTGTCTTGTCAGTGGCACACTTCACTCCTTCACAAGCACCTACTTCTAACAAGCATTCATCACCTCATTTCGGGAGTTGGCGTATTTGTGCGCTTTCAAACATGCCCGGACGTGATCGTTTGAGTTTAACTGTACACGCTCTTATCGGAATGTTTCGCCATTGAAGATGGGCCATAACATTTGTCACACGCTTCGCGCCGACAAACACACCGAACGATATCTTTTTCACTCGCTACCGAATAAAAGGAAGATCATGAATCGTTGATTGAAGTTATCCGTCTCCGGAGGGCGTCACAAAACTTCTGGTACAGCCCCCCCGGGGATAAGACTTGAGACGACTGCAGACTCCATTCCGACGAGTGTACGTCCATTTCAAAGCCGAAAACTTTCCGCATCATAAAGCGTCACGTGGATACGTGGATCTCTTTAAAGTGGTTATTTAGAGCATTGGATAATAGCTACACGGGGGGTTTATTCTGCCCGTCGAGCTGAAGTCTTTCAATGCGGCCCCATGGTGCCATCGAAACATTACTTCAAGTGCTCTGCGGATGAGATGAGCTCCTGCCAACGTTCTAGACCAACGCCGGGAAACATTCTTTTGAAGCAGTCCCGTCGTTCATTTGGACCCTTCTCTAGATTGCCCATAACCCAATTAGACCCACGCGATGCAAAACATGTGGGTGCACGGAAAAGTCCCCTCCACATGTTTACGCACGTGGTACCGTCGGCTACCTCTTAGCCAGCGTCAATCGAACCCTTGTCAGTAGAATTGATTGCGATACCGGAGCAACTAGGGTGGGCCAACTTTCTTCTCGTCCTGATCCTGCTCCTTTTCGGTGTCACAAACAGTGCACGAAAGTGAGTCAAGTGCAAACTCTGGGCACGGCAGCACGCAGGGAAAAGGATTGCGAACGCTGCTGGGAGACACACCTTCGCTCTCGCTCGTTCAGGAGCGTCACACACGTACTAAACAACAGTGCCGTAACTTTTTTCACTCCAACCTAGACCGCTCCTTTACATGTGTTCCGTTGGTACTTGACGGAGCCTAACCTGCCTCTTTTGGGACACCCTCGCTCTCGTGTGACGACCGAAGACCTCAAAAACAAACACTTTGCCCAAACAAACATTCCAAGCGGGAGACCACAAGGGCCCGGCTCGACCGAGTTGCGTAAAAGTTCTGCGAAATAAAGCTCGTTCTGCGCTGCTCCTTTTCGGTGTCACAAACAGTGCACGAAAGTGAGTCAAGTGCAAACTCTGGGCACGGCAGCACGCAGGGAAAAGGATTGCGAACGCTGCTGGGAGACACACCTTCGCTCTCGCTCGTTCAGGAGCGTCACACACGTACTAAACAACAGTGCCTTAACTTTTTTCACTCCAACCTAGACCGCTCCTTTACATGTGTCCCGTTGGTACTTGACGGAGCCTAACCTGCCTCTTTTGGGACACCCTCGCTCTCGTGTGACGACCGAAGACCTCAAAAACAAACACTTTGCCCAAACAAACATTCCGAGCGGGAGACCACAAGGGCCCGGCTCGACCGAGTTGCGTAAAAGTTCTGCGAAATAAAGCTCGTTCTGCGAAAAAAAAAACTCGTCGGTTTGCTGCTCTCGTCGTTTGCTGGGGCACGCCAATGCGATGCGACGCGACGGCTGGCGAGAGATGGTTGAAAATTTGGTCTTATTTTTAACCTACCTTCCAGCGGCGTCCCAAGGCAACACCGGTTGCTCTCGGTAATGGTTGGAAATTGTTTTCTGGTATTTAATCGAAACCGAAACGAGATACCTTCGGCAATACTAACACTTTACATCCAGCAAACCCACCACCAACCACTCCGGGATTCCGATTATGGATACACGGGGATAAATTTACCAGAACGGGTAGAGCAATCTCAAAGTTTACACTTATTTTTAGATTTATCTGACGCTGCCGATGCGGCTCGAGTTTCTATTATCGCTCTTAAAGCCGCAACTAATTCTGAACAGCTATTAGTGCTTTTTAAAGTTGCCCCCTTTGAAGAAGGTACGTTGGAGCTGATAGACTGGACGGTTTGCGTAGGATGTGCGTTAGTTTAGCTTGCAAAGTGAATGGTTGGAGGACACGTGGCAAACTTTCGCGCATAAAATTGAAACGAGGACATCATTTCACCTACCTGGCGAAGCCTTATCGGCCTACCCGAATCAGTCGAATCTATTAAGGTATTGATCCTCGGGCAATATGGGCATTATGCACACTAAATCCCGCTTTAACCCAACTCAAAGGTCAAGCGCTGTCGGTTTCAATTGACATTTCCGTCTGCTACCGTGGTGCAGTGTCCCAGAAGTTTAGCGAACCGATCGAACGGAACCAAACGATCGAAACTAATTCCACCCGATTAAGGAGCGTGTACAGACCGGAGCGTGTGTCGCAGCAGCACCGAAAAAGGGACAGTAAAAGATAGCAGCCCCCGATAAAAGCGACCTACACCGAATAGGCGTTGCAGGGAAAGATCAAAGGCTAAACGAGACACATCACCATAGGCAGAAGAAATTACAGCACCGGCCCGGTACGCTCCTTCCGGGATTCGAAGCGGAGAAAAGCGAAGCGCAGTGCTTTCCCCAGCAAACGGCCGTCCCTTATGTGGCTCGGAGCAACTAGGGTGGGCCAACTTTCTTCTCGTCCTGATCCTGCTCCTTTTCGGTGTCACAAACAGTGCACGAAAGTGAGTCAAGTGCAAACTCTGGGCACGGCAGCACGCAGGGAAAAGGATTGCGAACGCTGCTGGGAGACACACCTTCGCTCTCGCTCGTTCAGGAGCGTCACACACGTACTAAACAACAGTGCCTTAACTTTTTTCACTCCAACCTAGACCGCTCCTTTACATGTGTCCCGTTGGTACTTGACGGAGCCTAACCTGCCTCTTTTGGGACACCCTCGCTCTCGTGTGACGACCGAAGACCTCAAAAACAAACACTTTGCCCAAACAAACATTCCGAGCGGGAGACCACAAGGGCCCGGCTCGACCGAGTTGCGTAAAAGTTCTGCGAAATAAAGCTCGTTCTGCGAAAAAAAAAACTCGTCGGTTTGCTGCTCTCGTCGTTTGCTGGGGCACGCCAATGCGATGCGACGCGACGGCTGGCGAGAGATGGTTGAAAATTTGGTCTTATTTTTAACCTACCTTCCAGCGGCGTCCCAAGGCAACACCGGTTGCTCTCGGTAATGGTTGGAAATTGTTTTCTGGTATTTAATCGAAACCGAAACGAGATACCTTCGGCAATACTAACACTTTACATCCAGCAAACCCACCACCAACCACTCCGGGATTCCGATTATGGATACACGGGGATAAATTTACCAGAACGGGTAGAGCAATCTCAAAGTTTACACTTATTTTTAGATTTATCTGACGCTGCCGATGCGGCTCGAGTTTCTATTATCGCTCTTAAAGCCGCAACTAATTCTGAACAGCTATTAGTGCTTTTTAAAGTTGCTCCCTTTGAAGAAGGTACGTTGGAGCTGATAGACCGGATGGTTTGCGTAGGATGTGCGTTAGTTTAGCTTGCAAAGTGAATGGTTGGAGGACACGTGGCAAACTTTCGCGCATAAAATTGAAACGAGGACATCATTTCACCTACCTGGCGAAGCCTTATCGGCCTACCCGAATCAGTCGAATCTATTAAGGTATTGATCCTCGGGCAATATGGGCATTATGCACACTAAATCCCGCTTTAACCCAACTCAAAGGTCAAGCGCTGTCGGTTTCAACTGACATTTCCGTCTGCTACCGTGTTGCAGTGTCCCAGAAGTTTAGCGAACCGATCGAACGGAACCAAACGATCGAAACTAATTCCACCCGATTAAGGAGCGTGTACAGACCGGAGCGTGTGTCGCAGCAGCACCGAAAAAGGGACAGTAAAAGATAGCAGCCCCCGATAAAAGCGACCTACACCGAATAGGCGTTGCAGGGAAAGATCAAAGGCTAAACGAGACACATCACCATAGGCAGAAGAAATTACAGCACCGGCCCGGTACGCTCCTTCCGGGATTCGATGCGGCGCAGAGCGAAACGTAGTGCTTTCGCCAGCAAACGGCCGTCCCTTATGTGGCTCGCTTTGCCGGCACACCGGACCGGAGCGGGTTACCAGAGTGGATATGCGTTTAAACGCGCACCGACAGGCTAGTCCGGAATAAGGCCGGTCGAATAAATCGGAAAATCCCAGCACCAGTGGGCGTCAGTTCCGTGGCGCACGTATGTTCGGCTGCGATACGGTTTTTCATCGCCGGTCCGCCCCATAAACCCCGAAACAGTTTATTGACAGCGTTGACCGGCTCGCGCCGTGAGTGAAATTAATGTATATCAATTAAACATAATAAGAGCCGCGGATAATTGCGCCACCGTGGGTGGCTCCAGCAGCGCCACCTATTCGACGACCGCACGAACCAATAAAACCCCAAGCGCCGGAGTAAAATGTGGTCAAACGTGCGTGATGATCCTAATGGGGATTTTATGGCAAACGCAAAACCAATATTGCCTTTCGTGCCGGTACTCCGGGTGGAATGAGTTTTCAAAACTCGTGCGTACATACACACGCCCCGGCACGCACACCGCCACACGTGTTGCCCGTATCGGTAACCGATGCCGGAAAGACAATAACGAAGCTTTCATAGATCCAGCCAGCTTAGCCGGACCGCCAGACACATTCCCATCGTTCTTCCATTCGGGGTCGTAGCCGCCTCGCACGCCCTAGACACGTGGCTTTTATCGCACATGCGAAGAAAATCCTTATCTCGTGCGATGCTGTCGAATCCGTCGGCTTTGCGTCCGTTCCGTTCGTCTGAGGTGGTACGATTTGATTGGAAAACAGATTGAAGGCACTGGCTAATACCGAGATCCATCTAATCGGCGGGACGTCGATGGCGGTAGGAGAAAAACATCTAATTCAATATCGTATCACCGGCCGTTCCACCCGGCCCCGAAGACGCAACAGCTGGTACAGTGCAGTGCAAGCTTCCCGTAGAGTGTCGTGAACGCCCTCTGGGATCCGCAGGTGCCCGGCGTAAGATCCAGCAGCTTTCCGGAGAATATTAAACCTTCACCTGCAGGGTGTAATGTCACCCGTCAGTCCACCGCGTCCCAATACCGGTTTCCGCATGTGACCAGGGACTTCGTTCCTCGCCACCAGCTCGGAACCTTGGCTTGCAGGCGAAACTGCGAACCTGCACGCAAACACACTCGCAAACAGCCAGGGGCAGACAGTGAAAACCGAACAAAAAGCTGCAAGTATTCTAATTTAAAAACTCCCCTAATGAAATTGCGAAAAACGTTAAAAAGGACCGCCGACGTCGACTTCCACGTAGACGTTCCCGTTTTCACATAATCAAAGCAAATTAATTACCCGAAACGCCGACCGGTTTTCGTTGTTCCGTTCGTGTTGTTGCTTTTGCTCTCTCCAAATGGTGGGTGCCCACTGTAAATCTCTCCCACCAACAGGCAACAGAACAGAGAGAGCGAGAGAGAGAAAAAAATCTGCCAGGACGCGCACAGCAGTAAGCTTAAAACTTGGTCGTTGTTATCCTGCGTGCACGTGTTTTGCAATTAATTTGTCGCCGGTACGCCGGTGTTAGTGCGGGCGCTACCACGCACGACCGATCGGAAGTCACGGCTGGGATGGGAACGTCGCGTTCCAATCCATGGCGGGCGTGGCAGGTTCAGCGTGCCACTCCATGTCGAGAATTTTAAATTCCTAATGCGATTACATTCGGGCACATTAAACAGCATCCCAGATTATGTAGTACCACTGGCACCGGTGAGAGACAAGAAGTGTAAGTGGATCTGCAAAAAAAAAACGAATGCCCTGGTGCCTGCTGCCTGTTTACGTCACGGGAGTAGAGGAGCGAAAAAACACACCCCCAAAGCCGGAGATTAGCCGTTCCAGTCGCCATCATCCCAAATCGGCCTCCTCTGCTGATGATTAATGAGGGACGTATGGACGATTCTGCTTTACACGCACACACACATGGACAATAACAAAAAAACGTCACAGCTGATGGGCGGACGTGTGAGCTTAAAATTCGTATCACGCGGGCTGCAGTAAAAGTTGGTTCTGTTATTCGTCTCTCGTTGACTCCCGTGGGCCCGGGAGCCCACGGTCCTGTTTGCAGCAAATCAGTGGACGGATAAAGTTTCCCAAACTTCGAAAGCCTTTTCAGCATGGCACAAAAAAGAGAACACAACAAATTAGTTGCAATGTTGCACTGCCTAACGCTGTTTTTTTTTTTGCTCGTTCAGTGTGGTGCCTTCTTTTTTATTCTCCTTTTCGTGATTTGGTTGAGTGTCCTAAGGACAAACATAAAGACAATAACGAAGCTTTCATAGATCCAGCCAGCTTAGCCGGACCGCCAGACACATTCCCATCGTTCTTCCATTCGGGGCCGTAGCCGCCTCGCACGCCTTAGACACGTGGCTTTTATCGCACATGCGAAGAAAATCCTTATCTCGTGCGATGCTGTCGAATCCGTCGGCTTTGCGTCCGTTCCGTTCGTCTGAGGTGGTACGATTTTATTGGAAAACAGATTGAAGGCACTGGCTAATACCGAGATCCATCTAATCGGCGGGACGTCGATGGCGGTAGGAGAAAAACATCTAATTCAATATCGTATCACCGGCCGTTCCACCCGGCCCCGAAGACGCAACAGCTGGTACAGTGCAGTGCAAGCTTCCCGTAGAGTGTCGTGAACGCCCTCTGGGATCCGCAGGTGCCCGGCGTAAGATCCAGCAGCTTTCCGGAGAATATTAAACCTTCACCTGCAGGGTGTAATGTCACCCGTCAGTCCACCGCGTCCCAATACCGGTTTCCGCATGTGACCAGGGACTTCGTTCCTCGCCACCAGCTCGGAACCTTGGCTTGCAGGCGAAACTGCGAACCTGCACGCAAACACACTCGCAAACAGCCAGGGGCAGACACTGAAAACCGAACAAAAAGCTGCAAGTATTCTAATTTAAAAACTCCCCTAATGAAATTGCGAAAAACGTTAAAAAGGACCGCCGACGTCGACTTCCACGTAGACGTCCCCGTTTTCACATAATCAAAGCAAATTAATTACCCGAAACGCCGACCGGTTTTCGTTGTTCCGTTCGTGTTGTTGCTTTTGCTCTCTCCAAATGGTGGGTGCCCACTGTAAATCTCTCCCACCAACAGGCAACAGAACAGAGAGAGCGAGAGAGAGAAAAAAATCTGCCAGGACGCGCACAGCAGTAAGCTTAAAACTTGGTCGTTGTTATCCTGCGTGCACGTGTTTTGCAATTAATTTGTCGCCGGTACGCCGGTGTTAGTGCGGGCGCTACCACGCACGACCGATCGGAAGTCACGGCTGGGATGGGAACGTCGCGTTCCAATCCATGGCGGGCGTGGCAGGTTCAGCGTGCCACTCCATGTCGAGAATTTTAAATTCCTAATGCGATTACATTCGGGCACATTAAACAGCATCCCAGATTATGTAGTACCACTGGCACCGGTGAGAGACAAGAAGTGTAAGTGGATCTGCAAAAAAAAAAAACGAATGCCCTGGTGCCTGCTGCCTGTTTACGTCACGGGAGTAGAGGAGCGAAAAAACACACCCCCAAAGCCGGAGATTAGCCGTTCCAGTCGCCATCATCCCAAATCGGCCTCCTCTGCTGATGATTAATGAGGGACGTATGGACGATTCTGCTTTACACGCACACACACATGGACAATAACAAAAAAACGTCACAGCTGATGGGCGGACGTGTGAGCTTAAAATTCGTATCACGCGGGCTGCAGTAAAAGTTGGTTCTGTTATTCGTCTCTCGTTGACTCCCGTGGGCCCGGGAGCCCACGGTCCTGTTTGCAGCAAATCAGTGGACGGATAAAGTTTCCCAAACTTCGAAAGCCTTTTCAGCATGGCACAAAAAGAGAACACAACAAATTAGTTGCAATGTTGCACTGCCTAACGCTGTTTTTTTTTTGCTCGTTCAGTGTGGTGCCTTCTTTTTTATTCTCCTTTTCGTGATTTGGTTGAGTGTCCTAAGGACAAACACGTTTTTAACCATACGTTTGCAGGCTCTTTTTTGCTTGCTATCGGCGTTTTTTTTTCTCCCCCCTAAAGCTACAGCTGCCAAAACTTTTGCCTATTACGAGTGGGTTTAAACTTTACGACCACACATTCCAACATTTGCACCGGCCGCTCACACACTCTCACATACGTACGATCCTCGCATGGGAGTGGAAGAGAAAGGAGAGCAAACTGCACGTACAACCCTCCCGCGTGGATGAGATGAAAACTATGCCTTGCCGGTGGGAAAACTGGTGGTTGTGGAAACGTGCCAAAAAGCTACTATTAAATGGGCAAGTAAGGACCAGCCGAGAGTAAGCGCACAACGAACCCTCGACCACAAACGCGCGCGCGCGCGCCTCGTTTTTTACAATCTTAGTGTGCTGTGAAACCGGCGAGCCGACAGCGGATGCGTACTTGACGGTTTTCAGTATGTTTTTTTTGTGCTACGGCACCTCGCTGGATGTGGTTCGGTGTCGGGGGAAAACGTGCCTTCAACTTTTCCTTCATTTTAGTGATGGGTTTTTGAGGGTTAACTTGGGAAAAAACAAACTCAGCTACACACGCGCACACAGTACGAGCAGTACTGTGGTTGCAAGTGCACGTGAGCATTTGTCGGTGCATTCAGCTGGAATCTGCTTTGTGCACTATGAGGTTAGGTGTGTGCTACAAATGCATAGTTTGGTTCCTCGGAAATGCATTCGTTCGCAATAGTTTTGCTGCTAGTGTTGGAGGCGACCATTACAAGTTTGGCACTAGGAAATGCTTTAGGAAATGTTAGTTTAGTGGAATGATTTGTTATTCCTATAATGTCATAGGAGTTAATACAAAGCTATTCAATATGCACACTGTCCCATTGCTTAAAAAATGAATAATCACATTTCAGGATAACATCACTGCTGATTGTCTGGTTATTGTGTGCTAGGATTAAGTGTCATCCTCAACATAAATAAAGCAAAATATTATGAAACGTTGCATGATACGCTACACACCGAAGGCAAAAGCAGCTTACAACTCAACGAACTGTTACGCTTCGTTGAATTATGAAACGTATTTGCTATTCATAAGCTGTCTCAGACCGTCCCATTACGGGATCGGACTCCTTGGTAAATATGTCCGGACGCACGAAAAAAAAATGGATACAATTCAGGGCACGTGTGGCTCCAATGTGTCCAAGCGGTTGTGTGCGTTATTTTTCTCCCTTCGTCGTTTTTTTTTTTCGTCTGTCACCTATCCGAACGTAAAGGACCGATCGAAATCATTAGGAAAGCATAATCAACGCGGGCATTATCATAAGCGTCGTGAAAACGATTTTATTTCCCATCCAGCGCCCATCCGGTGCCCTTCGGAAGCGGCGGCGGCGCTCGTTTGCAGAGCCATCCAATCAGCATCGTGTCAAATTTTTTACTCTATTCTCAAATCGATCCACCACCGTCCGCTTAATCACTCGCGAAGTGTTTGATAAGCTGTTAGCAACAGACAAGTCGTTCGTCGACTCAATTCGTGCCGTCAAGTGAAGGGCGAAATTAAATTGACGGCTGCTCCGTCGCGCGTTCTGATGATCAATAGCCATGTGATGGTGACGTTTGCTTCACATGCCGGCCTCCCACTCCCTTTTTTCTAATGGCGGTTTGATCTGCGTCTCATGATTTAGATATTAGGAGACGGCGTGGCTGCTACGAGCAGAGGAATCCCATTAGCAGCGAAATGGAACGTTCAATGTGCGGATTGCAAACGAATTAACGACCTCATGCGAAATATCCGAAAAAGTTGGTTAAATTTGCGTTTCAGCCTTTTGTGCGTTCCCATCCAATTTCCAACGAAACGAACATGTGAATTAGTGCAGTTCAATAATGATTGTACATTTTGCGTTCTTTTGAAAATATATTTAAAAGTTGCTTCGCATCACAACCAAACGATATTATTGGAGCTGATCATATCATATCAATTAATTCACGAATTTAAGCTTTTTTTGCATATCAATTCTTCAAAAAAAGCCACTCAAACAACATGCACAAAACCCTTGAAGCTACTTACTGATGGACACAGTGAGCCCAATAAAAAAGCGCCCCGGCACGATTTAAAACCGATCCGTTACAGCAACATGTTGCGAGACACTTCAATTACATAAAGCAGTTTCCACGGTCGGGATTGGTGAGTGCATTTCCCACGCGGGGAAAGCAAGCCAGAGCAAAATAACAACAAAAAACGCCACCACCACACAAATCACCGCCATCGGAAAACATGTCACTCTGCTTACACAGCGGAGCACTCACGGAAATGAACCGGGATTACCCGGGATTGCGTTTTTCGCGTGAGCTTTTTTTTTCGCGTGAGTGTGTGTTCGCCTCCCTTCATTTGCACCGTGTCGTTGTCTTGGCCAACTATTTTCCCTCCCGATGAAAGCTACGCTGCGGGTGCGGATTTTCCATTGCGTGACAACCGTTTTATCTTTTCGTGGTTTTTTTTTCCCCCTCACTTCGGACGCGTACTTAGTGCACTCACACAGCTGCCACCGTTCCCATGGGTGCTCGCTGAACGTTTACAGCGTGCCAGTTTCTAGTTTTTTTTTGTGCCCTTATGTGCGTGTAAGTGTTACTCACGTTTTACCATATTTTTTGACCATGCATGCACCTCCATGCACACCGAAGTCATCAGTAAAACTCCAATACTCTAACTGCAATTAAAACAAAAACACTCTCAATCAACCTGCAAATTGTTCAGCTTTGATTACGACTTCGAGTGGACGTTTATTAATAACGTGAAGCGGCAAATCAACCGTCATTCGCGCATCCGGTGGTCTGTATTCCAATTTCACAGCTTAAGAATATATTCTTATATTTCCCGTGCCACTCACACTAAAGCAGCTTTTTCCAAACCCGATCAAGCGGTCGGCTCAAACGAACCCAGTTGAAGGGAGCTTTATCTACCAGCCCACCAACACCGTTCCCTTATCGCTCCATCGGGCGGGCTAATCTATGTGGCTTCGTAATCGAAAAATCGTTATCCATTGTGATTTGAAAATCGATTGTTGATGAACTATGGGCCGGAAAAAGTTAGTTTTTCTCCCCGGCTCTGTATGGTGCACCATCGTAAAATACCCTTTTATGACATGGTTTTTTGTTCCCTTTTTAATTTATTATCATACGCGCATATTTTACGAGCGGCCCGTGATGATAGCCAATTCCCACTCACCACGTGAGAGTGCGTGTGCCTGGAGGGGAGAGGCACTACAACAACAAAAAAGCTGCGACAACAGTTTACAGTCATTTGTAACGTTTATGAAGGTTTTATTTACCCCATCGAGTGTGTGTGAGTGTGCGTTCCCACCCCCACGTTTTCCGACCTACATCTCCAACCTTTGATTTATCGCCCGTGAAGAAAGGGATAGAAAGGAAAACAGGAAACGAGTGACTCCTCACATTCAATTGATTTCGATCGGGGTCTGAGGAAAAAATCAAACCATCATTTATACTTCCGCATTCGCTCTCGCCGGCCATCCCACCCTTTCACGGGTTTTTTCCCCCCCACCGTCAGCGTGAATGGAAGCTATATTTCATGTTTTATGATGCGCACAATAAATTGTGACCATTTTATGATGACAAACTGGCCCGGGGTCCAGGCCACCTTCTCATCTTGCCATAAAGAGCCGAAAATCATTTGCTTCTCCGACAGGGGCGAGAACAAGAACGTGCGCTGCTGAAAACTATGGCCAACGTTCAGCAACTATAAAATCCAGATTGCTATTGCCCGGGCGAGCCACCTGGTTCGGGAAGCGAATCAACACCACTTGCAGCGCGTTAATGAACCACGCGCCCCCCGGTCCCGGTCGGTGGCCGGGATCGTAATACGCCATTTAGAGAAGCTGTTTACAGTTCAACCCCGATGTCAAAATGGCAAATAAATTGTTAACGCAGTGCTTGTAATGCAATATTAAAGTGATGGTGTTGTGCGCATTGCATACTTTAGAGGGTAGATTTACTTAATCAGCCTAGAAGTATGCTAGAAGATACAAGTGTTTTACGATTTTTGCTATATTTTTCCTAGACTACTGCCTAGTCAACCAGAAACCTTGTTTTTATTCGTTGGGTTCAATTTCGATGTATCTTGCAATAAAAGTCCAACCCATTCAATCTTAACTCATTTAATGTCATTTGCTCTCAAAATTAGCCCTCAAATGATCGTACCACCATTCCTATAACAATAAAAAAAGATAAACAAAACCCCATAAAAAGAGTCGTTAAACGTAAACGGCATCACTTTCCTATGTCGGACCGTCCAAAGCCAGCCGCGAGCGCATCTACATAATAATCAGAGTCAAATAATATCGCGACATTTGTTTGACATTAACGATCAAGCATCCCGCGCGAACTGCGCGAGTCCAAACTAGCTCGAGCACGCCTGACAGCGCACGATGCAACTCCGCCTGTCGACGCTCTATCGCTCGCGCGGGTTGCCCCGCAGCAACGGTGGGTTGTAAAAACTAAGTGCAAATTGGTTCAACGCTGATTACTTTTGCCAATAAAACGATTCCCATCGACGCCAACCCGGAACTATCCATCCACGGAACACTTGCAGCTGCAGCTCTTCCCAACGCCGAGCGCTTTCCGCTCCTTGCTGCGCTTCTTGATGTTAGCGAAAATTTACGGAACCAACCGAAAGTCTGCCGGCTGGGAGGACGCTCATCTTAGAGACAACTTTCCCGCACCGGCAACACCACCAGGCACGTACGGAGCCGAACCGGGTTGAAAACTTTAATTTCCGTTTGACTTCGTAGGAGCGGCGGCGACGGCCGTGCCTTCGAGCGACCTACTCGGAACGGTCGGATTCGAGATTTTCTTGCGAGGTGATTTAATATCAACCCACGCGACATACGAGCCAGCGTCGGGCTTGAAAATGTTTAACTATTCACTACCAGACCCGGGCCTCAACAACAAAAAAAAGCCTGCCGTCGGTTCCAGACTCCAAGGTCCGTCGCGTAAAAGGAGAACGTTCGTTTCTTCGCTTTTTCTTTTGCTTGCATGTCATCGCTGGAAAAGGTCAAAAGGGTTTCCTTGGAAGCAAACAAAAAAAAACAGCATAGCTACCGTTAAACATTCCCCGCATACGTCACACGACAAGACGCGAACACGATGGAATGGAGAGAAAACATCGTAACGATCTGGACTCTCCCCCCCCCACGAACACGTCAGCACGCAGGCAAACGGGATTGCTATTTTCGATTTGACTTCGCTTCGAAGGCGCTCCGTCCCGCCAAGTGATACCTTGTTTACTATTTACACGCTCCCGTTTGTAGAATCAACACGGGCAGCATATATCCGATGAACCCTTCCGCCCCACCCAGCCTCTCCCTCCTCCGTCAATCTCAGCCGCCATTGCCGAGGCACGGCACGCTCGATTTTCCACTCGAACGGTGCCGGAGAGAGAGAGAGAGAGAGCGCGGCGCACGTGTTTTCCGGCGAAAACTGTCGAAACCCTTAAGCCCCGCGCGTAGCACACAAACGCGGTCGGATGAAAATCCACTCCCCGCATCCTTCTCCACCCAAAGCGCGGCAGATACTTTCACAGCTAATAATCTTAATCATTCTCGAGCGCAATTTATTTAGGCGCGTTGGCCACAAAAACACTCACCGAATTCCACACGCGCGCACACTGAAGTACCGCTCTGGCACCGCCGGAAGCAACTCAAACACCACCCCCCGGGGGAGGGGAGCGTGGAGCGCGTATTAAGTGTTAAATAAAATAATCAATAAAACCCATTCGTCTCTGGGATCGGTGCGCCAGTCACAGCAGATCACGAGTGGCATCACGCGTCGCGCTTATCTGTGTGGGAATGCAAATTTCCAACCCAATCTAGCGCCACCCCGGGGTGGGCGAAATTGAATATGATGGGAGGGCGAAATAAAAGGCTAACACGCTTAATGGCTGGTGGGTAATGGGCTGGTTGATTTTCCCACTGCCGCAATCGAAGATCCTCGTAATGCCGAATCGGATTTTCAGTATCAATTAATTAAAAGCACAG
>KZ068524.1:143469-160892 GCA_002091845.1 Anopheles cracens | reverse complement strand
GTCCTGTCAAACAAAGCGAAACTCGTTTACCATTGTCGCCTGTTGCACGGTGCGGACGTTGAAGTAAAATCGTAACGAGTTTCCGAGTGCGATTCGCATCTTTTGCACCCACCGAGCGAGCGGCAGCAGAAGATGAGCTTCCTGCGAGCGGTCCACCAGACGGGCGCGATGGCGCTGCCGTTGGTGCTGCGATTCGGGCACCATCTGCCCAAGCGGCACTTCTCCATCGTCGGAAGTCCGAACGTCAGTGCGTACCTCAGCCAACAGGTAAGTCGAGCGCCGGAAGTACGGGTTGAAAAGACCACGCTAAACACGGCCAGAAAAATCCAGTTTCATGTGAGGTCGCAACAACAGGGGTGAGAAAAACATTTGTAACTCCCAAGCCCAAGTCCAAGGGTGTCTATTGACAATGTGCGTCACGCAGTGCGGGGTTCACTTTAACGTGGCTTGTTGAAAATCAAATACGAGCGTGCGCGCGAACGAGCGAAACCGGGCAGTTCCCATAATCAGAACTCCTTAAGGTTCTCGAACGGCGATGATAACCTAGTGCCGCGCAAAGCTGCGATTGCCACACAATGTCCGAGCGTCCAGATTGCCCAGAATGGTTCAATCGGAAACGCAAACAGCGTTCTTGGCTCCCGTGCCCTGTGTACACCGCGAGTGCGTTGACATGGCCGCCACGACCTTCTCAAAATCAAACCCATCCACAAATCTGTATCACACAAATCTGTTTACCGCCGTGCGCGGGTATCGCGTGTGGCCGGTGTTCCATTGTCCATCCAGCGCAAATAGCGCCCATAGCGTAGCGGCTAATCCGCTGTGACCCCGCAATAAATCTCACGCCGGTCGTGACCATCGCTCTGTCAATTTGATTGATATTATCACACGATTCATCCATCCTCCCTAATTAGTATCGAAAAAGCATCGCCTGCCATTGAATTATCGGGCGGTCAGTGCAGACCTGCCTGCAAGGGAAATAATCACCTGCACATTATCAAAACACACCGGCACACACACACACCCCCGGCTTTGTTTGCCGATTGGCAGTTGCAGTTGCTATTGACGCCCACATAAATCTGATTACCAGCTCGCACTGACCGACGAACTTTGGCCGCGTACTAGCCCGTGCACACCACAGCGAAAGCCAAAGTCTCCTCCGGTTCGGGACGTAAACAGAGGTCAGGGCAGGGATCGTTTGGTGCCGCAGGCTGTTTGCTTTCCCGTGGTACCGCAACGCCGCTTCGGCTTCCAACGCCAAATCTCGCCACCCCTAGACCCCCGATCGATTGATGATTGGAGATTTATTTGATTTGAAATCCTATTGCAAAACAACTGCCTCTCGACGATTGAAGTCTTATCGTCAGCAATCGTGAGGTTTCCGCGACGCTATGCTTAATCCGCCCGCATGTTGGACCTACATCTCGCCAATGTGAAAGGGGTGTGTGTGTGGAGATTGAAGTTTTTGTTTTGGTAAGTGATTGCGAAAACAACCACTATCGGGACATAACAGCAACCGGTGGATGGAGCGCGGCCGCACTCATAACAACAGGAAGCGATCCACGATCCCAACCCTGGATCCGCACGCTGCGCGGACTCTGAGACTTGGCGCTGTAACTGCTGGTCACGTTTCACACCGGCTCAGGCGAACTTTTTCCTCCCCGGGTTCCGCACGGTGATGGCATTGATTTCCTGAGTGACGTTCCACAAAGATTAACCTGCGCCCGTCCCCTCCAAGTACCCGGACAATCTAATTTCGTAACTTTCTAATCGTGGCACGAGCGGACGCCCGCTATACGGCCTGTCTTTTCCGAGCCTTTGATGTGCTGCGTGCCAGACATTGGAAAGGATTCCGCTCCAGCCGAGTTTCAGCGCGTGCAAGGAAAGCACGGGTGTGGTGTACAACAATATAACAGCATTAGCTGCCCAGTGCACGTTCTAGGAACACAGCAGATGAAAGCTTATTTTCGCAGGACATTTCTTACGCTTTATACTTCAATAGGGCCGTCAAGAGTGTCATAATTGGGAGACACCTTGTATGTTGGGTCAATGTTTTCTATAGGGTATCTGTTCTGTGGATATCGCGCTTTCAGTTTGCTTCAACGATGCTTCACTGCAGCCAGGCCAGATTTGAAAAGCCTTTAACATTGTTCGAAACTGTGTTGAAGCTTTGTACCCATGTGTAAGTTCGAATCAAAATTTTGCACTGTCCACATGCCACATGTGTACACGTTCTATGTTTTAAAATTGTTTACGGTCAAGTATGTAGCAGGGGAGCGTTCAACAACACAGTTGTTGTGTTACAGCCGTAGCAAACATGATTGCCCTTCGGGTAACAAATTCATTTCAAGCGATCGCAATAATTGAACAATGTTTGCAGCGGCATACTCTATGCACAAAACGAACATGAACAAAACTGTGCGTGAGTGTGTATGTGTGTTGCAACAATCGTAAAATTTTATTAACTCACCATAACGGAAGGCAAACAATTTCACGTAATTATAATTTATTGCGTAGCAGTTATATTGTATTTTTACCATCAAAGCCGAAGGACGAAGCAAACGTCCGGGACCGGGCTTTACGACAGAATCATGTGGAAATCAAATAAAATTTCAATTACTCCTGCGAACCGTTTCGACACATTGTGCCACGGAGCAGATCCGCCCGCCACTTGCACTGCAGCGACTGCACCGATGCCAGCGCACTCAGAGCGTGACAATACGAAACGAGTCAAAGTGATTATAATTCAACGAACATCCAATGAACTGCAACGAGGAATTAAGGAGGAACCGACGTAGTGGAAAGAACAGCCTTCGCGTAGCGTGGAATGAAAAATCAAATAATAATGAAAAATAATTTCCGCCACGATTGCGCTGCACGAAATTACGTCCGACGCAATCCCGCGGGAGTAAGACGGCTTTCCGGCCGTGGAGAGCTTTTCTGGGGCAGATATAATGACGGGGAGGAGTAACAAAAAAACTCCGCAAAAGCATAGTGTACCTAGAAAGGGTACAAATGGGCATCGGCAAACAATCGTACTGTCTTGATGGAGGTTGCTCCTAGCAGCGTTAATTAACTCTGGACCTGAGTGTCCTCGTCCGGTGGACAGTTGGAAAGCTTTGCAATCATCTTCACTGCCGCTTGAACCGTGTCCGTTGTCAATGCACACCAAAATACTCTCCTTGCAGACGATACAAAAAAAGTCACTACACTTGAGCACATGAACAATTCGGAACGTTTACAACGACCGCCATGCCATACGCCAGCGACGACTGGAGGAGTGTTTTAAAGGGATAGATTAGCGGATTTCGTTTGTTGTTAACGATGCCAAATAAATCTCCCAGCCCAGCAAACTCCAAATCCTTTTCCCCTTGAGACGTTTTCCATTTTTAATTCAAGACGAATCCAAATAAATTTCACGAAAGCTCCAGCCGACGACGGTCGCATAAAACACTGACCGCCTGACCGTCTGAACAATAAAAAACTCTCCCAAAAAAACGAAAATAGGACGCGATTTTTCAACAACTCCACAGCATAATGAGCGAAAAAGGATCCATCCAGGGATCGTGCGGCATGCTAGAAATAATGATACAAAATGCTTCCCCACAACGATTTGCTTCTCGCCAGACCTTCTGGCCCGGCTGTAGGTAGGGAACAACAATAAGGGAGAGAAAATAATCAAGAATTGATGCTAATAGCGCTCCGTTGAAGGAGGCCATGCCAACAACAAAAAATCAACCACCTGCACTAAAATGCGAAAGACCCGCGTTGGATCCCGCGCGCGAAGATGCGAGAATTTGCAAGTTAACCCGCACCCCGTCTTCAACCGCCCACGGAAAAAGTTTCCGTTTGCCCGAGAATCTCCAGACGATGCGTAGCCGGCCGTCGCTTCGCTTAAAAAGAAGGGACCGCTAGAATCTCTGCATCCGCTCAGCGCGAGCTTGATGAAAAAAGTTTCGATTGTTTTCCGATATGATATTGGCGTTATTGCAAGGATGGTGGCGTGGCGTGGACAAGGGGTCGAAGGGTTGTGTTCTGGTTTTTTACGAGCCCGGAATGCTAAAATGGGCGCAAAGCAACCTTTTCCCCCATCCTGGAAGACCGCACCGGGCAAACAAGCGGTGGGAAGAGATGCTTGTAATGCAATCGAAAGCGTGTTGAACGCCTACTATGTGCCTGATTTTATAAGTTTTTTTGTTGTTGCTGGTTAGCTCTGCTGTGTGGTGGTGCTGTTTAAAATTTCAGGCGGAGTGTCTCGATACTTTCCCAGTTTTGGGATATGCCAATAATGGAGGGTCGAAAGCATCAACAAGTAGATTACCACCTCCGCAACGATTGTGTCCATCATCAAATCTAATCGCGTTTCCCCCCATCCCGCACAGGCCAACAAAGCAAAGAACGTCAACCGCACACTGCACGGTATTCACGAGCGGAAACAGGCCGCATTCCATGAGCGCAGCCAGCTTAAGTACGCCAGACGGCTGGTGGTAAAGCTTGGCAGTGCCGTCATTACGCGAGAGGACGAACACGGTCTAGCGCTGGGCCGGTTGGCCTCGATCGTCGAGCAGGTGGCCGAGTATCACGTCGAGGGCCGCGAATGTATCATGGTTACGAGCGGAGCCGTCGCGTTCGGCAAGCAGAAGCTCACCCAGGAGCTGCTCATGTCGCTGTCGATGCGAGAAACCCTGTCGCCGACGGATCACACGCGCCAAGACGCTGGTACCTTGCTGGAGCCGCGGGCTGCCGCGGCCGTCGGACAGTCGGGTCTGATGTCGCTGTACGATGCGATGTTCGCGCAGTACGGCATCAAAATCGCGCAGGTGCTGGTGACGGAGCCCGATTTCTACAACGAGGAAACGCGTAAGAACCTGTTCAGCACGCTCTCGGAGCTCATCAGTCTCAACATCGTGCCCATCATCAACACGAACGATGCCGTCGTACCGCCGATGTTCATCGTCGATCAGGAGGTCTCGGCGACGGGCAAGAAGCGTGGCATCCGGATCAAGGACAACGACAGTTTGGCCGCCCTGCTCGCGGCGGAAATTCATGCCGACCTGCTGATCCTGATGTCGGACGTGGACGGCATCTACAACAAGCCGCCGTGGGAGGATGGCGCACGACTGATGCACACCTACTCGGCCGGCGATAAGAATCTGATCAAGTTCGGCGAGAAGTCGAAGGTCGGTACTGGTGGCATGAACTCGAAGGTGATGGCTGCGACCTGGGCATTGGATCGTGGGGTGAGCGTGGTGATTTGTAACGGCACGCAGGATAAGGCGATCAAGAGTATACTTACCGGCCGGAAGGTGGGAACGTTCTTCACCGAGTCCGACACGGAGAAGGCGACGCCCGTGGAACAGATTGCCGAAAACGGTAAGCGCGACGCTAGTAGTTTAAGGCAGCTCCGTACACTAACCTGTGCTTTACTTACACAGCGGACAGCGTTTGGATTGAAAATGAAATAAAAGCCGCCTGTAAATAACGATAGTTTAATTCTTGCGTTTAATTCCTTTCAACCACCACCACTACTACGACCCCCGCCACCAACCCCATTAAGAGTATAAAAATTAAATTAATTTTATTCGTGCCTAATGAGCGTGCCATAAATTATACAGCAGCAATTCGACCCACACTCTATGGCCCATAGGGAAGGCAGCCAAACTTGAGAGAAAGGTCACTGCACATACTTCGCTCCATTAAATTACACAGCGGACAGCGTTTGGATTGAAAATGAAATAAAAGCCGCCTGTAAATAACGATAGTTTAATTCTTGCGTTTAATTCCTCTCAACCACCATCACTACTACGACCCCCGCCACCAACCCCATTAAGAGTATAAAAATTAAATTAATATTATTCGTGCCTAATGAGCGTGCCATAAATTATACAGCAGCAATTCGACCCACACTCTATGGCCTATAGGGAAGGCAGCCAAACTTGAGAGAAAGGTCACTGCACATACTTCGCTCCATTTAATCCTCATCGGGATGGGTCCGTGTATTCATGCTGTTGGATAAAGAATCATTAAACGAATTTTGTGAGAGCAGCCCAAACATAACTCCCTGTAAACAGTTCCCTGGTTGGATTGCTGGTGCATCACGCATGCAAGCTCATACCACAAAAACTCGCGCTCCTCGTCGTGCAGTGTTAAAATATTAATCTTTATTTGCGATAGTTATACAGCGACCATGTCAGAGTAACACGCAAGCACAAAAATGGGGAGAAAGGCTTCCCGATCGATCATGTACAAAATATTTACAACCCTACCTCGACCTCTTCCACTTCCCGCATCGAAATGGAACGTGTTTGCACAGTTAAACAGTAAATACATAAGCACGCCCGCGGACCGGTCGGTGTGGAGGGACTTCTGACGACGAAATGGATCCTGAGTGGTGTCGATCACACGGCTTCGGAATTTACCGATGGGTCACGTGCGTGGCTCCATCAACAACTGCCCACCGACGCGTAATTGTAGCATTTAGTCCCCGTTCACTTCAAACGCTTGCCAGCGTGCTTCCGTTCGTAAACATTTTTTCCACCGAACTTTATTGGCCGTTTAAATTTTCACTTTGAAGGGCCCCCATTGGGAGCGTGTTGTCCCAGGGAAATGTAAAAAGCGCACAGTACAATCGAATAAACTCAATTAATTATCCCTACCGTATCACATTAGCACGTCGCTGGTGGAACATAATCGTTTCATTCTGCTGTGGGAACGTGGGCCACACAGCGGACAGCGTTTGGATTGAAAATGAAATAAAAGCCGCCTGTAA
Source organism: Anopheles cracens (assembly GCA_002091845.1). Lineage (NCBI taxonomy): Eukaryota > Metazoa > Arthropoda > Insecta > Diptera > Culicidae > Anopheles > Anopheles cracens. The sequence goes on along the minus strand of KZ068524.1, from coordinate 154,126 downwards.
ATAACGATAGTTTAATTCTTGCGTTTAATTCCTTTCAACCACCACCACTACTACGACCCCCGCCACCAACCCCATTAAGAGTATAAAAATTAAATTAATTTTATTCGTGCCTAATGAGCGTGCCATAAATTATACAGCAGCAATTCGACCCACACTCTATGGCCTATAGGGAAGGCAGCCAAACTTGAGAGAAAGGTCACTGCACATACTTCGCTCCATTTAATCCTCATCGGGATGGGTCCGTGTATTCATGCTGTTGGATAAAGAATCATTAAACGAATTTTGTGAGAGCAGCCCAAACATAACTCCCTGTAAACAGTTCCCTGGTTGGATTGCTGGTGCATCACGCATGCAAGCTCATACCACAAAAACTCGCGCTCCTCGTCGTGCAGTGTTAAAATATTAATCTTTATTTGCGATAGTTATACATCGACCATGTCAGAGTAACACGCAAGCACAAAAATGGGGAGAAAGGCTTCCCGTTCGATCATGTACAAAATATTTACAACCCTACCTCGACCTCTTCCACTTCCCGCATCGAAATGGAACGTGTTTGCACAGTTAAACAGTAAATACATAAGTAGTGTTATCACATCATCCGACACACTTTGTCTCATACCGTGCGGGTGCACAGCACAAACACACACGGTACGCCCGCTTACTGATTGTCAAACTCGGACAGATCGAACACGGGCATTTCGAGAGGCGCCAGATTGTCGTGCAGTAGACCAGCGCCTCCATGCTTTTGTCTGGCCGATCCTCCTTGGTTCGTGTGGCCCGCGGAATCTGCATCGCCAGCGCCACGCTCGGAAGTGCCAGCGTCCTTTTCCCGCTCGTAGAAGCGAACCTTCTCCCGCAGCTCTTCATTTTCCGTCGCGTATTCGTCCACGTTTTGCGACATGCGCTGGATGAGGATGTGCAGCGAGTGGTTGAGCGTGATCAGATCGTTCACCGTCTTCGTGCCAATGCCATCCGCCTGACCCGACGGTTGGCTAGCCGCGTAGCTTCTGCTCAACGCATCCAGCAGCCCGTCGGTGTCGTCGAGGTTGTGGTAGATGGCCACCTGCAGCTCATTGTATTTGTCCATCTTCTCAATCTGCTGGGCCAGAAATTCTGGATTCTTGCGTTGCTGGTAGTCAAGCGCAGCAATTCGACCCACACTCTATGGCCTATAGGGAAGGCAGCCAAACTTGAGAGAAAGGTCACTGCACATACTTCGCTCCATTTAATCCTCATCGGGATGGGTCCGTGTATTCATGCTGTTGGATAAAGAATCATTAAACGAATTTTGTGAGAGCAGCCCAAACATAACTCCCTGTAAACAGTTCCCTGGTTGGATTGCTGGTGCATCACGCATGCAAGCTCATACCACAAAAACTCGCGCTCCTCGTCGTGCAGTGTTAAAATATTAATCTTTATTTGCGATAGTTATACAGCGACCATGTCAGAGTAACACGCAAGCACAAAAATGGGGAGAAAGGCTTCCCGATCGATCATGTACAAAATATTTACAACCCTACCTCGACCTCTTCCACTTCCCGCATCGAAATGGAACGTGTTTGCACAGTTAAACAGTAAATACATAAGTAGTGTTATCACATCATCCGACACACTTTGTCTCATACCGTGCGGGTGCACAGCACAAACACACACGGTACGCCCGCTTACTGATTGTCAAACTCGGACAGATCGAACACGGGCATTTCGAGAGGCGCCAGATTGTCGTGCAGTAGACCAGCGCCTCCATGCTTTTGTCTGGCCGATCCTCCTTGGTTCGTGTGGCCCGCGGAATCTGCATCGCCAGCGCCACGCTCGGAAGTGCCAGCGTCCTTTTCCCGCTCGTAGAAGCGAACCTTCTCCCGCAGCTCTTCATTTTCCGTCGCGTATTCGTCCACGTTTTGCGACATGCGCTGGATGAGGATGTGCAGCGAGTGGTTAAGCGTGATCAGATCGTTCACCGTCTTCGTGCCAATGCCGTCCGCCTGGCCCGACGGTTGGCTCGCCGCGTAGCTTCTGCTCAACGCATCCAGCAGCCCGTCGGTGTCGTCGAGGTTGTGGTAGATGGCCACCTGCAGCTCATTGTATTTGTCCATCTTCTCAATCTGCTGGGCCAGAAATTCTGGATTCTTGCGTTGCTGGTAGTCAAGCGCTCGAAGATACCGTTCGTACTGCTGCTTCCTCGCCTGTAGCCACTCGACCTGCTTCAGGTGATACTTTCGCTGCAGATGCAACGATTCAAGAACGACCGTGTTCGTTTGCAGCTTGAGCGCCTCGTTGAAGTGAAAAACGGCCTTCCGATGGCACTCGATGGCGTCGTCAAAACGACGGCTTTTCGCACAATTTTCCGCTCTTCGGCCATACACGTGCGCCTGCAAGTGAGAATCGATATCAGAGACAGATTTTCACATGGAAAATACACTAATTTACCCTATTTAAATGTGAATTTTCCATTGCAGTAGCTTCGAACGCATCAGCACGTAAACAAACTTTCACACACCAAGGCGCCTTGCTTTGTTTTCGTCTCGAACAGCTGATTCTGGCATTTGTCGTGCAGGGTTGCCAAACTGGTCGACCACCGTTTCAACTGTCACTCTGATTTCACTCGCCACATTGTCGTATTTACGTGTTTTTATTTTCTCACCCAGTTTTTATCAATTCGCGGAATTTTACAATCGCGCGCGCGAGTTTTTGCTCGCGTTTTGTGGCGTGTGTGTGTGTGTGTGTGTGTTCGCGGCGTAGTTTTTTGTTCCTAAAGTGCATTTACTCAGGAGTATGAGGACCGCGCGAATTAAACTCCAACAACCCAGTACTCCCAACAAGCGCCCTAGGTGATAAGCGGAATCGGTGTTTTGAAATTGGGATCAATTTAGCGTTGCACACCCTCCCACCCCAACCAATCCGCCCACAAACGCGCGCCCTGACAATCCTGTGCACGGAGCGAAATTATGTGTAGGGACGAAATTTTGGCGCAGCTGACCGAACTGTTCGGTGATTACATCGGTCAGCAGCGGATTGTTGCTACGATCGAAAAGTATGAGGATTGTGAGTAGGCAACAGCTTCGGGCACACTTTTCGAGTGGATGACCTTCGCTAATCTTATCTACTTTCTCTACTTCGTCGACTAGTGAACGCCTGTATCGAGGCGCTGCTGAAGGAGGAGGAACAACTAGCTTCGTCACCATCCTCGGAACGGAAGCAACAGGCAGCAGAGCTCACGACGTTACCTACCGACCGTGTGACGAACGGACCGGATCCTTCGACAGGAGCCACCCGCAAAATGACCGGCGCATCCACCAAGACCAACCCACCGGAAATGCCGCCCAGTTTTGCTTCGCTTCTACAGAAGGGGAGCTTCCCGGCACAGTTTCAGCAGCCCGCGCCCAGCAACTCGCGGCAGGGACGGAAGTACAAACCCGCGGAACAGCCGGAAAACTTTCCCAACATCCTCGACATGGTGGCGCAAGGTTATCGCGTGATGGTGCTAATGCGTGGCGTCCCGGGCAGCGGCAAATCGTACCTCGCGCGTTCGCTTGTCGATCACACATCGGGCGGTGATTATCGTAACCATATTTTCAGCACCGACGACTACTTCATGGTGAATGGGGTGTACAAGTTCCAGCCCGATGCGCTCGATGCTGCGCACCGCTTCAATCAGCAAAACGTGCAGTCGAAGGCACGTGATGGTTGGAGCCCGATCGTGGTGGACAACACGCACGTGCGGCTCTGGGAGATGTACCCGTACGTGCAGATTGCAGCCGACCATGGCTACTACCTGGAGCTGCTCGAACCGACCACGCACTGGAAGAACAACAGCCGCAGTCTTGCGATACGCAACACGCACGGTGTGCCGGAACCCAAGATCAGGAGTATGCTGCAGAACTTTGAGAAGCTCACGGACGTGCAGGAGCTGTACAGGTTGTGCAAGCTCGAGCACGCACTGTACATTCCCGCCAAGATGCGTCACTATCCCATCGTGCCGAGGGATCTGCTCATTCCCGGCCTCAATGTGCAGCCCGAGGATCAACCCGCACAGCCCCAGCAGCGAACTATTAAGTGGGGTGAAATATGGGAAGACATAACAAACGCATCGAAAGACACTGCCGGACAAGTGTCCGTTGATCCCACTCGTAGTGGTGGTTTGTCTGCGATTCCACCTCCGAAGCCACCGCGGGATCCTCAAAAAACGGGTACGCCTGCTAAAAGGCTGCCGTCTCGTGCACCGTACACAGCAATGCAGGACGACAATGATGGCGGTGGCGCGGCCGGTGGAGGAAGGGTTGCGCATGAGGATGACTTTTCCTGGGACTTTACAGACGACTGGCGGAAAGCGGACACAAATTGGAAGCCCTACGACACGGAGAGCAACCAGTTTTGGGGTGAACCGGGGAAGGCAAAGCTGCAGACCGATTTGTTAGCGCTGGAAGCACAACCGCAGCGGAACGTGAACCCACACTACGAACCGATCGCCGAGTACCTGCTGTCGAGCGTGAAGGAACCGACGAAACTTCCCGAACCACCAAAGTCACCATCTGTTCCGGCGGACAAAGCGTCCGATAAGAAGAAGGCGACGGATAAGAAGCGTATCGCCCTGATCAAGCACAAACGCGGCTGTGTGAACGAAAATGCTAGCTTCTCGGAAATTTGCAACCTCTACCCGAAGGTGCCGGAGGCGTATCTGTGGGATCTGTTTGAGAAATGCAGTGGCGATGGCGATTGGGTGGCGAATTTGCTACTCGAGGAGCAGAAGTTTGAGAACTTCGAGAACAGCTTTGAGCAACGGCCGAAAGACGCAGCGGAGGAAGAAAATACGGGCAACGCGTCGACGGCAGTCGATAGGCTAACCGAAACGACCACCAAATGGAACCTGCTCGAATGCAGCTGCAACGAACCGGTGGCCAAAGCTGTGCCATCGACAGGATCACCACTGCCCGACGCAGAACACGAGCTGGATCCGATGCTCCATTCACACTACATGCCGACGGGATCTTCCACGCAGTCACCGCGAGAAACGATCCAACGGCAGGGAGGTCGGGGACAGCACCGGGAAAGTGTCCAAGCGGCGAAGCGCGAAATTGAAGCACGGTTTGTGCTTGGCAATGAACATTTTTCCGAGCCGATACGAAAGCTACGCCTCGCGCGCCGCATCGTCCCGGCCGAAGAATCACCGCCAGGCGAGCCGATGGATCTGGATGGGCCAGAAAAGGCGACCGATAGTGAGGTGGTCGAGCTGCGGCTCGGTGTGGAGCTAGTGCAGCAGCTGCACGCCATCTTCAAGGACAAACACTGCCCGAAATCGCTCGAGCTGGACGACCTCAACTCCGATCGGACGCGGGTCTTCATGGCGACCGAAACGGCCGAGCAGCTGTATCTGCTCTTTCTAGATTCGCTCTACAGCTATACCGAGGAGGAGAAGCTGTTCAGTATGCGGGAGGACGCCCGCATGGCAAAGCTGATACAGACGGAGGAGAAGTATCCGGCGCTGTTTAAACCGTCCGATCCGTCCGGCGTACCGAACCTAAAAGACATCATCGAGATGGAGGAAGCGCTCGCTGCGTATCAGAAAGAGACCAATGCGACCTGGCAAAAGTCCGACCAACCCGATCTCGCACAGCAGATGTCGCAGCAGAAGCTGAAGGAGATGTTCCCACACGTCAACGGTGACGATCTGGTCCAGATACTGGCCGCGCATCACAACCGCTTCGACGAGACGGTGCAGGTGTTGAACGCCTCCATCCCCGATACCGTCCGCCAGCAAATGCTGGAGAAGGAGGAGCTGCTGAAGCAGCGTGCCGAGAGCGAGAAACAAAAGCTGCTCGATCTGTTCAGCGCACCCGCCTACGGGACACCCTCGCCTACCGGGTCGGCCAGTCTGTCCGGCGAGGAAGCAATCAACTTCCATCTTATCAAGGCGGAAGAGTGCCGCAATTTGGCGCAGCATCACCTCGACCTCAAAAACGAGTGCCACGAGAAGGCACGGCAAGCGATACAGCGCAACGTGCCGGGGCTGGCCGACTACTATTCGCAGATAGCGCGGCTCCATCGCACCAAGATCGACATGTACAACAGCCGGGCGTCGAACTGCATCATGGAGGTGCACAAGCTGAAGCTGAACAATGCCGAGGTGCTCGATCTGCACTATCTCCACTCGCAGGAAGCGCTCCGGTGTCTGGAGCTGTTCCTTGCCGAGCATGCCGAGAAGCTCCTCAACTCCCAGCAGCGCTTCAAGACGCTTTACATCATCACGGGCCGGGGTTTGCATTCGGCCGACGGTAAACCGATCATCAAGCAGCGTGTGAAGACGATGTTAAGGGTGAAGAATATCCGGTGAGTTTGGTAGAAAAACGGTTTCAATACAGTAGTTTCAGCTGGAAGAAGCAGGGGGGCCAATCATAGAACTCCGTTGGCACCTCCCAGTGAGGAAATTTTGAAAACATGGGCCGTATAAAGCCTTTTTTCAAGTAGATAATCTTTCTCCTCCCGACCAATGTCAACATAATGCAATATTTCCCTCCCACAGGTATACTGAACTAAATCCCGGCTTCTTGAAGATTAAACTGTACAACCGCGACGATCTGGAGCAACTATTACTGGCCACTGGTCCCTACTAAAGTCCCAAACACCAAGGGTCAGAAGGACACCGGCGGGAAGATGGAAGTGTACTTAGCACCAACGCGTCTGAAGGAGAACAGAAGCAAAACGCCCTACGCTACACGCTGCGCCAGTGTAAAAGGGAACCGGAAACGATGAACCCGATGTACCTGATCGAAAATCGTGAGTCATCTGAGAGTCATTTAGCACAAAGCAGGGCAATCTTAGGTTTGACAAGCCATATGAAAATAGGTTCAACGGGGAGACGGATATGTAAAAAAAACGATTTGCATTATACTAATTTGAATGAAGTGATAAAGTATCAAATAAACTTTTAATACAAAAAAATATTTTTGTTTTTTTTTCGGAAATAACGATTATTCCTTACTGCACTCCAGAACCTGTGGATACTTGCGGCGTGTATCGAGCGTAGAATTTCGCCTTCCCAATGCAGCCGGGTTCATGTTCCACATGCGCTCTTGCCTTCGGAATCGAAGGTTTTTTTGTTCCTCTATCGAAACGTGGTGGAATGTGTTGTTCGACTGGAAGCTTTCCTGGCTCGTCATCTTCCGAACGGGAAACAGTTTCTTTACCTGTATGTGATGTAAATTGCGTACACACTCGGTTCTTTATCCAGACCAGACACTGACGAGCATACCAACCGATCTTACCTTCTGATTGTTACTGGAGCTGCGCGATACGGATCGCCCGTTTGCTTGAATGGGTACGTCATTCGAAACCAATTGTAACGTTTGGTTGCTCAACGAGAATTTCGATACTTTTTTGTGTTTCCTGCAAAGACCGATGTTGCAATCGTCAGGATCAGACAAGCAAATAAGAACACTACCAATTCCGTACCAAAGTTCCTCAAAGTACATGTGTTGTGCCATCTTTTTCGCGCAGATGCGCTGGTCCGGACAGTAGGCTATCATCCGTTTCAACAAATCGATCCCAAAAGCATGCATCAGCGGAAGGTGTTGACGCAGTTCCACCGGTTTGCGTTTCCGAAAGTTCAGATTGAGTGGGTTCAGCGGTCTAAACTTTTCCAATGTCAGTGGCGATGGTGAACCGTGCAGTGAGTGTATCGCATCGAGCATTTCCAGCTCGTTCTCGCCCTGAAACAGTGGCTTCAGGGTGATCAATTCATAAAAGCAACATCCGACAGCCCAGACGTCCATCTTGGGTCCGTAGTAGCCCATCGAAAGCATGCACTCCGGTGCGCGGTACCATCGGGTGGCGATGTAGGCAGTAAATGGCGGGCGATCACTGATACGAGCTGCACTGCCAAAATCGGCCAGTTGCAAAATTTCCTTCTAAACAATATTTAATTTACATCTCAAATCGGAATGTTCATCCACGTGCGCTTACCTTGCCCATGAGCCCACTGACAACTTTTACCAGAATGTTTTCTGGTTTCACGTCGCGATGGAAGATACCGTTCGCGTGCAAGTACTCCAGCGCTTGCACAATCTGGTATAGCATTTTTTGCGCACGGCTCTCCGAAAAGGGACGGCTTCTACGCTCCATGTATTGGTACAGATTCATTGCCATCAACTCCATGATCAAAGTCATACTATCATTTTCCCTTCAACAACGCAATTGAGAACAACCAAATTCCGTACATCACGTATGGTAATCTGAAATCGGGCATTGAGTAACTTACAGTACATAGTTGCATACGGAAGATATGTTAGGATGTCTTGGGATTGACCGCATAAGATGGATTTCAGCAAAGACAACCTCGTCGTTCATGTCCGTGCAGCAGTCAATCAGACGTTTGGCCGCGTAGGACTTCCCCGTTTTACGACAGCGTACGTGAAACACCATCGAATAGGCACCGCTCCCGATTTGTTCAATCACATCGTATCCTAAAATGAAGAATCAGACGGGATTTACACGTTGTGTCGGACAAAACAACCTTCGGTCTACCTGACAGGGTGATCTCGCTCATCTTCGGGGATCGATTCTACAGCCAGACTGAACTACCGTCATCGGTGAAGCAACTAACTGACACGCATGGTAAGGAAATACAAATCGATCAATGTGCACTTAGATCTACTCGTGTATTTCATTCTCGCTTAAAATCGAAACGTTCGCAACACTTTAACGGACGCACTATTTTTTGTTTCATCGGACATAATTACCGCGAAAAGGCACGACGTTTCCTTGGTTACAAAGTACTCGTAGTCCATTGTCGCTATGTAAAAAACACGATCCTACACAGCAATTGGAATGAAACTGAACCACATGGTGGTATATTCTTCGTTCGCGTTTAACTACTTCTCACTGCTACATCGATAGCGTAAAACTTGTTTCAAAATGGTGCTACTGGCTTAAATCTAACTTACACATTCGTTACCAAAGCTCGCTCACGGTGTGTTCTCTTTCTGGTCCGCTTTGTCGAACAGCAACGCTCGATTCCGCATCGACCGACGGAATAGGTTGCCTTTCGATTGGAACTCTTTCTTTGGTGGTGTCTCCAGGAACACTCCCTCAAAGATGGTCTCCAGGTTCAGTCGACTCCGGCTAACGTTAACGTCCGGCGGCGTCAGTCCGATGCGGGCATGTATTTCGTCCAGCGTCACATAGCCCTCCGCAGGTGGACGACCATCACCGCTGGCAGCCGCGTCGCGTGGCGCATCGTACACCGGTGTGCTGCATCCGACATAGCTTCGGCCAGATCGCGACGTCGAGTTAGGCGATTCGAACTGTTCCGACTCGATCGGGGACAGTGACCGTCCCGACGGTGACATCGAGCAGGCCGAGAACGGTGGCATCTCGTCAAGCAGGGATCCTTCCACGGCCGCACGGCTTCCTTTAATTCCGAGCCTATGGTGAATCGAGCTAGAAAATGTATTGTGGCGTTCCTACCAGCAAAGGTGGGTGGATTTTTATCGCTTTTTGCTTTCGTTTTTAATTAAATCGCAACGCACACGAAAGCGACGAAGGAGGAGGGGGCCGCTTGGAACACAAACAACAACAACAACAACAACATACTGTTAACTTACCTGTCAACCGAGATGTCAAATCGTTTGAACACGGCTCACTCGGCCGCCACTGCACATGAGCGTAAACGATAGAGCGAGATGGAAGGGAATGAGCTCCCGAACAAAGGTCCACAGGAACCGCTGGCGGGGATAGGGCAGCGTTTTTGGGGGAAAGAGATGCAGAAAGGGACAAAATGTCCCAGCAGCCTCTGAACGCCTATATAGCACCAAACTGTAACAAAAAAATCACCAGCGATCATGTGTACAATACATCGAATTTTACAAGAATTGTCGTGTTGGTAGATAGCCCTTCATAGTAGCTTTGATAGTGTGCGTGTTATGTACCAACATACTTTTATGTTTACAGTTTGATGTTTTTTTCGAATTTGTACTATTCTACACAATTTCTCACCCCTTTCACCACTCACCTCTATAATTAATGATAATGTTATCATAGTTGCTACAGGTTGCTTGCAACGAATAATTGTTATTCATGTCGCTACAGTTGAGATAGTGGAAGACATGTGGTGTTGTTTACATCCGAAGCACGTATCAATGATAAATCATGAAACAGCTGGAAGATTGTCTCAAAGATCGTAAAATTGCCTTAAGGAACTGATTTTAGTATCTGTGTGCACTGTTAATATACATAAACACATTGTAAAAGCTTTGTTGGTCGGGCAAACAACCAATTTTCGCTGCCAAATTTTCGGTGATGCAGTGGCCAATATGTCCATGCCATGCTATTTGGGAATGGAGTGCTGTCATTTTTCCTTCCTTCGGGGAAATGTCAAACAAATTTAAAAGTGTTGCCAAAAATGTGAACCGCTGCTTTTCTTTCAATTTCCTTTTGTTTGTTCTTCCGCGTTCGCTTTAGTTTTTACCTGGTCGCTTTTTGTACCCTGGCTTCGGCGGCGTTGAATTGCAACGAAATCTACCCCGTTGATGAAGAAGTGCATTTTTACGCACAAACTACACGAAGAGGCGTTACCCACCTAGCCTTGCCGTTAACGGTCATGAATAAAGTCACAACGCCGCCAAGGTACGTTAGGAGGAAAACACCAACCACCCTCGCGCAGGAT
>KZ068524.1:130264-143459 GCA_002091845.1 Anopheles cracens | reverse complement strand
TGTTCCAAGCGGCCCCCTCCTCCTTCGTCGCTTTCGTGTGCGTTGCGATTTAATTAAAAACGAAAGCAAAAAGCGATAAAAATCCACCCACCTTTGCTGGTAGGAACGCCACAATACATTTTCTAGCTCGATTCACCATAGGCTCGGAATTAAAGGATCGAAGTCTGTGCCGAGCTTCCGTCACAACATAGCAGGCTCTGACGAAGAACGAAAGCGACGGTATATTCACTGTAGAGTACCTGCTGACCCTGCGTTGCACGTTTATTCCCGTGGTCAACAATCCTGGAAGGTAAGATCTGGTCACTCCTGCCAAATGGTATTTCCCTGTGCCTCGTCAGCAAAGCGTTGAACCTGCCCCACTTGCCTGCCCCGTCTGCTTCAACGACAACAACAAGCGAGCCTTCCCATCACCAACCCAGACAGAAAGTTGTGCCTATTGATCCGGGTGAAATTGGCAGCTGTGCAAAGAAACGCAAACGTAGCGTTAAAGTGCAAGCTCCGAGTCGCGTCCCACCGGGAGCAAGAGTCCCGCTGGAAGTATGGTTAAAATGGTGTTCGTTATCGATCTCCTTGGCAGTATCGATTTTGCACAGATTGCACAGTGATAATTCATCTGTTCCGTGCTTCTTCTCTTTTCATGTCTGGCTCGGCAGCGGTGATTTGTGTAGTTGCCCATGCATTTGCCTTAAACGGTAGCTTTCGCTTATCACCAGAAGGAGAACGAGAAAAGGGGAATCGGACGTACAAAGACTGATCGATAAAGGAAGAAAGGCCTGCTACCCCGACTGACCCTTAATTGATATGTAAATAGTGGACAAAACGAAACAGCGCCTGAAGTCGTGCGGAAAATATCGTGCAATCCAGATTCTACGAAAGGAACCAAGTCCGCTCAAGCAGCCACCCTTCCGTTAGGACACCGCAGCAGCAGCAAAGGCAACAAAATTGACAGAATACAAATGCCCAGAGGTAAACGTCGTCACGCCATAGACATGCGGCCCAGCGAAGAAGACCAGCAGTCGACCAAGCGGCAACGAAATAGTTATCAAAGGTAAGTCATATGCCTTCCCGGGTTTCCCCAGTGCGTGTCGCAGTTTTTCACGTACATACAAGTTGTTTCGGGACGTGCACTGTGTGTCCAGCTTTTGCAATCGACTTCATTATACTAAAATGACTTCAGAATCGTACGTTGTGGTTGTCAAGCATTCCCGATGTATTCCCTCGTCTCTTTGCGAGACACACTACCCACACTCCACCCCCGTTCCATCTCTCCTTTGGCCATCAGAAGGCCACAAAACGTACGTAGGATGGCTGCCGTAAGCTTGTGAGCAGCATGGCGCGTCTTTTTAAAAAAAGACCAACATGATATTTTTAGCACACGCCTGCTGGGCACGGTCCGCACGTTGGCGTGGACCGATTGCTTTTCTTCCTAATTTTCACTTTCCATTTGTCAGCGAAACACCACCGTCAAAGGAACGGCAAGGGCACCGTTCGCAAGAGTGTGCAAATATTTTGCGGGTTACCCGTTTTTCAGCGCGGCTGTGTACGATATACGCGTGATAAGCGAGCTTGTGCATTTTAAGGTCCGGCCCCGCTCGCTCCCGATGTGTGCGGCAAGAAGAAGTTGCTGTTCTATTAGTGCGTTTCGCGTTTAATCTGCCGCGCGATGGGTGACGGAATGTACAGCTGCGTGTGGGATATGCATTTTTGTAGCGAAGGAACGATAAAACAACATTAACGTGATTTGTGTTTCTCCGGCAGCTCACGGCGCTACAGCAAATCGGAAGATGCGTTCAACCAGAAACGATGCCTCACCTGGTTCCGGGAGTACACCACACCGGACGATCCGGACACTTTAGGTAAGCCTCTATGGGAGGAAGAGTGGTTGTTAAGTAATCGGAAGTGAAGTAGCATTTCGCACGGTGGTAAACAATGGATCTAATAATAGTCTGGCATCGGATGCAGACAACAGCATCAGCAGCAGCAGCAACTTAGTTCTACTCCTTCTCTCTTTCTGGCACTGTGTTCCGTACATCTGCTCACCTGGCGTGTCCTTTTTTGTAGGTCCCGAAGGAATGGAAAAGTTCTGTGAGGACATTGGCGTGGAGCCGGAAAATGTGGCAATGCTCGTGCTGGCGTACAAGATGGGCGCCAAACAGATGGGCTTCTTTACGCAGAGCGAATGGCTGAAGGGCTTGACGGATCTGCAGTGCGATACGGCCTCGAAGGTGCAGTGCAAGCTGGAGTATCTCCGGAGCATGCTAAACGATCCAAACTCGTTTAAAGTCATCTACAGATACGCGTACGACTTCGCGAGGGTAAGTGGAAGCCCAGTTGAACGTTTGCTGTTTGTTTTTGTGCAATAATGAGCCTTACCGTTTCGCACAGGATAAAGATCAGCGCAGTATGGACATTGAGACGGCGAAAGCGATGCTACAGCTGCTGCTTGGCAAGCATTGGCCACTATACGCACAATTTGCCCAATTCCTGGAGCAGTCCAAGTACAAAGTGATCAACAAGGATCAGTGGTGTAATATTCTAGAGTTTTCCCGCACCATCACCAACGACCTGACAAACTACGACGTCGACGGAGCTTGTGAGTATATACCTTTTCTGTGTTATCTATCCATTATCTAAGGTTTAGTTGAAAAGCTGCTCCACAATAAGTTTCAGTCCAGCCATACATTAATTGTGTTTTGTTTAAAGATCCGGCTTCATAAACTGTATAGTTATATTTAAACTACTTCATGTGGCCAGTGTCGTGAAGTAAAAGAGTGATCCAACTAAGGCGTTACGGTTACTACTTTCACTATGGCTAATTGAATTGCTAGTTATACAATAATACACTTCGGAAATTAGCTATTTTCCGCAGTTTATCACGCCAACCTTATTAGGCAACCAATTAAAAAGACCAATAATTACAAAAGACTCGAAACATCTCCGACACTGGCTACTAAAAAATAAGCATAAGATTTTAAATCTTACCTTGAATGAAAACACTCAACTTCTGACTTTCTGAAACTATGAAAACTGAAACGTCTGAATGACTTCAAGCTTAAGGAAATTCATCGAAAGAATTCAAGCAGCCTAACACAGAATATAGACCATTTTATCAGTTTCTGTTGATGCCTCAGGAATGTGTAGAAAATGGAACAACATTATTGCACGTTGTTAGACAATTTTACGTACAATTCATCGCTTTGTTTTCTTTTCCAGGGCCCGTAATGCTCGATGAGTTCGTAGAATGGTTAAGACAATTGCGCGCCCAGCCAACGATTAGCTGAGGTTTGCTGCACTAGATGCGCGGGTTCCCCGATCCCGAAAAAAACGTGCAAGACCACAAAGCACCAGCAGAAGCAGAGGACAGACCACAGGAACAAGAACAAAAAGATCACACCCCGGCACCCACGAGCACGTATTATCAATCCAATGAAATGATAGGCCTATCGTTTTTCAACCCATCAAACAAACACACCAGAATCTCCACCAAAGGTCGACGCAGCGGAAGTGAGTGAGAGATGCCATTACTGGAGGGCATATTATACGTCACTAGGGCGTGATTGCAGGAGCGGCATTGGTGCGACGTAAGGAATGTATCGCTAAATTCTTCCCAGCAGCATACGCTGCAAAACGATCGCCAGTTTTTTGGCTTCCGTTTTTATACGGTTGTGTTCATGTGTAAATGCCTATATTTTAGAACTTGCATCGAGCTGTTGTCTATTTTTTAACTCCGTCTACTGAAGTTTATGAGCGATTCTCCTCAGTATCGACCACCGTCGGCGGAAGTGGCCTCAAACGACACCAAAAACAAGCACAAGAAATAGTTCTTTTGCAATAGTTGATTTCTTTCGTACTCTCTCATACACACACATAGCATAACCAACCTACCACCAACACAACAGCTTTGTTTACGACCTCAGCATGCGTTTATAAGACACATTTCAATGCTTTGAGCGTTTCAAGCAGAGCCCGATGAAAATGCTATCGGTGTAGTTCTTGTATAGCAGTTCAAACATAAAAACGGCAGAAATGCTGAACACCAAATAGAAATAATTTTATCATATTGCAGGTGTTGCATGATCCAATATGAATCAAGTTCCACTTGTTGAATCATACAATAACAATTTATTCTGTCTAAATCCATAATTAATTCTTGAAACATTTAGAACATTTCTCGCATTATTCCGCCAATTATTTCGCTAAATCATAATACAGACTTTATCGTATATAATATAAACCCATTGCTTTCCAACTCATGTTCTGTGCAAGTTAAATGAAGCTTTTTAAAATATTTGTCATTCCTAAATAGGGTCAACAGGGTTAGAAGTAATTAAGTTTCCATAATGTGTTGATCCTTTTCGTATCTTAAAAACTTACCGGGCTTAAGTTTTAAAGAATAGTCTAATTTTAACTTCCAGCTTACTAAACCATCAGGATGTCAGTACCATCCGTCTCATGCAGTGCTTGCTGACAGCTTCCGCAAGCCGCGGGAGGTCGGAATCCGTGCCGACATGCGTTAGGACTCCGCACACCCCCAGATCCAGCTTTCGCTACCGAAATCAAAAAAGCATACTTTCATGTTCCATTCCACGGCAGGCGCGCCCCTCGGGCTGTGTTGTCCACGCGGCACTCGCCTAGTCCATGCAGATGATGTGCGTTATCTGATAGGCCACTAACCTTGACGCAACCTGCAATGGAGCAGATGGAGCAGATGAAGCGAAGAACGCGGAAGAAAAGCCCATCCACCACACTAATAACGCACAATGGACATGCTTCTTTTGAAGTCCAGCGCCTTCACGTACGCCTGCTTATCGAACTGCAGCGCGATCGAGCCGGTGATATCGCTCGTTTTGGTCACCATCCACCAGCCACCGTGCTTGACCGCGTCCGTATCGACGACGAGCGCCTTTTTCGCCTCCTTGTCCTTCTTGTCCTTTTTGTGCTTTCGCTTGGTGCCCCTGGGAAAAACGGAATGTTGAATCAACTTCACCGGAGGAATCTACCTGTAGGTACTTACTTTGAACTTTCGCCTTTTAGAACAAGTTTGCTCACTTTAGCTTTTTGATATTCAGCCATTTTTGTAGCGTTTTGTGTACGATTCTCTCGAGTCAGCCAGTTCTAAAATGTAAACAAACGGAAAATCGTAGCTAATTTGACAACAGCTTTGTTTACGACCTCAGCATGCGTTTATAAGACACATTTCAATGCTTTGAGCGTTTCAAGCAGAGCCCGATGAAAATGCTATTGGTGTAGTTCTTGTATAGCAGTTCAAACATAAAAACGGCAGAAATGCTGAACACCAAATAGAAATAATTTTATCATATTGCAGGTGTTGCATGATCCAATATGAATCAAGTTCCACTTGTTGAATCATACAATAACAATTTATTCTGTCTAAATCCATAATTAATTCTTGAAACATTTAGAACATTTCTCGCATTATTCCGCCAATTATTTCGCTAAATCATAATACAGACTTTATCGTATATAATATAAACCCATTGCTTTCCAACTCATGTTCTGTGCAAGTTAAATGAAGCTTTTTAAAATATTTGTCATTCCTAAATAGGGTCAACAGGGTTAGAAGTAATTAAGATACTTTCCGTAGCCGGACTTGAAGGCCACCTTCTGCTCGTTGATCAGCACCGCACTGAAAATCTCCTCCGGATCCGGGGGATCGCCCTCGTTGTGTGGTGCGCCCAGCGTGAAGAGCCCATTGTCCAGCGCCTTCACGTACGCCTGCTTATCGAACTGCAGCGCGATCGAGCCGGTGATATCGCTCGTTTTGGTCACCATCCACTAGAGAGAGAGAGAAATAGAAGATCAATAAACAAAATTGCGAATGATAGAGCAATGGAATCCCGCGGTGTGTTAAGCACATTTAAGTCGCGCATCCTTGGTCATGGAACATTTTTCAAACAACAGTGCAGTGATACACGAACAAGCAACGGGAACCCGATACACGTGCGGCAAGTTTATATTTATAATATATAGCTTCATTTAAATGGCCGGTGTGCATGTGCACCCGCTTGTGTGAAGTGAAGTGAAGCAGACTTGTCCGGCTGATGATAAAAAACGAACTGATATTCCAATAACGTTTGCACGATGGACTAGACGAAAACAGTAATCAAACAATAGAGGATTGTGAATTAACGAAGCTAGGAGTAGGCATTAACATAAACCAGTCGATTGACGAAATTCGTATGGCAAACAAACAAAACCAATACTATCAATATCGAATGCAAAACAAAGAAAGGCAACCACTATACTCACCAAAATCAAACTAAAAGCAAAACGACGCAAAATAGCGTGAAAACGCAATAAGACAAACGGAAAACGACGCTCGGAAATAATACGCATAATAAAAGTCCAAACATACTTTATCTCTTTAACGGCGAGTTTTGGTACGTGTTTTTTACAACTCTTTTTATTTACAGTATCGGTCCGCTTTCATCTTGCTGCGACGATCGAGCAGAGCCTCGTGCAGCGTACCATCGTCCTTTGCCTTCTTCAACACAACCTTGTCCTCTTGGCTGACGCGTAGCTTTTTGTCCTGGAATTTCTGAAACTTTTTCCTGTTAGAAAAAAAAACATAGAGACGTGAAGTAAATTAACACATTCCTCATGATTACTCTGTACCGCGTTGCCTCACAATCATACTCACACATAATTAATCTCGACCTGATCGAGATTTCCCGACTCCTCCGCCGGCAGCTCCTTGCTGGAAATGTCTTCCCGTCCGGCACAGCTCCTGATCACGCACACCTCATCGCTGCCCACCTTCTTCTTCAAAGCCACCAGCGCATCGTCCTCCGGGTCGACCGACACGAAGCAGCCGTTCGCGGCGAGCAGTGCCGTCTTGCCCTGGTCGAACACCGGCTCGAATTGTTCCAGGGCCGACACGGCATCCGAACGGCCCGTGAGCATGCCGTCCTTCTCCACCTTCAGATACTTTCCGTAGCCGGACTTGAAGGCCACCTTCTGCTCGTTGATCAGCACCGCACTGAAAATCTCCTCCGGATCCGGGGGATCGCCCTCGTTGTGTGGTGCGCCCAGCGTGAAGAGCCCATTGTCCAGCGCCTTCACGTACGCCTGCTTATCGAACTGCAGCGCGATCGAGCCGGTGATATCGCTCGTTTTGGTCACCATCCACCAGCCACCGTGCTTGACCGCGTCCGTATCGACGACGAGCGCCTTTTTCGCCTCCTTGTCCTTCTTGTCCTTTTTGTGCTTTCGCTTGGTGCCCCTGGGAAAAACGGAATGTTGAATCAACTTCACCGGAGGAATCTACCTGTAGGTACTTACTTTGAACTTTCGCCTTTTAGAACAAGTTTGCTCACTTTAGCTTTTTGATATTCAGCCATTTTTGTAGCGTTTTGTGTACGATTCTCTCGAGTCAGCCAGTTCTAAAATGTAAACAAACGGAAAATCGTAGCTAATTTGACAACAGCTTTGTTTACGACCTCAGCATGCGTTTATAAGACACATTTCAATGCTTTGAGCGTTTCAAGCAGAGCCCGATGAAATTCGTATGGCAAACAAACAAAACCAATACTATCAATATCGAATGCAAAACAAAGAAAGGCAACCACTATACTCACCAAAATCAAACTAAAAGCAAAACGACGCAAAATAGCGTGAAAACGCAATAAGACAAACGGAAAACGACGCTCGGAAATAATACGCATAATAAAAGTCCAAACATACTTTATCTCTTTAACGGCGAGTTTTGGTACGTGTTTTTTACAACTCTTTTTATTTACAGTATCGGTCCGCTTTCATCTTGCTGCGACGATCGAGCAGAGCCTCGTGCAGCGTACCATCGTCCTTTGCCTTCTTCAACACAACCTTGTCCTCTTGGCTGACGCGTAGCTTTTTGTCCTGGAATTTCTGAAACTTTTTCCTGTTAGAAAAAAAAACATAGAGACGTGAAGTAAATTAACACATTCCTCATGATTACTCTGTACCGCGTTGCCTCACAATCATACTCACACATAATTAATCTCGACCTGATCGAGATTTCCCGACTCCTCCGCCGGCAGCTCCTTGCTGGAAATGTCTTCCCGTCCGGCACAGCTCCTGATCACGCACACCTCATCGCTGCCCACCTTCTTCTTCAAAGCCACCAGCGCATCGTCCTCCGGGTCGACCGACACGAAGCAGCCGTTCGCGGCGAGCAGTGCCGTCTTGCCCTGGTCGAACACCGGCTCGAATTGTTCCAGGGCCGACACGGCATCCGAACGGCCCGTGAGCATGCCGTCCTTCTCCACCTTCAGATACTTTCCGTAGCCGGACTTGAAGGCCACCTTCTGCTCGTTGATCAGCACCGCACTGAAAATCTCCTCCGGATCCGGGGGATCGCCCTCGTTGTGTGGTGCGCCCAGCGTGAAGAGCCCATTGTCCAGCGCCTTCACGTACGCCTGCTTATCGAACTGCAGCGCGATCGAGCCGGTGATATCGCTCGTTTTGGTCACCATCCACCAGCCACCGTGCTTGACCGCGTCCGTATCGACGACGAGCGCCTTTTTCGCCTCCTTGTCCTTCTTGTCCTTTTTGTGCTTTCGCTTGGTGCCCCTGGGAAAAACGGAATGTTGAATCAACTTCACCGGAGGAATCTACCTGTAGGTACTTACTTTGAACTTTCGCCTTTTAGAACAAGTTTGCTCACTTTAGCTTTTTGATATTCAGCCATTTTTGTAGCGTTTTGTGTACGATTCTCTCGAGTCAGCCAGTTCTAAAATGTAAACAAACGGAAAATCGTAGCTAATTTGACAACAGCTTTGTTTACGACCTCAGCATGCGTTTATAAGACACATTTCAATGCTTTGAGCGTTTCAAGCAGAGCCCGATGAAAATGCTATTGGTGTAGTTCTTGTATAGCAGTTCAAACATAAAAACGGCAGAAATGCTGAACACCAAATAGAAATAATTTTATCATATTGCAGGTGTTGCATGATCCAATATGAATCAAGTTCCACTTGTTGAATCATACAATAACAATTTATTCTGTCTAAATCCATAATTAATTCTTGAAACATTTAGAACATTTCTCGCATTATTCCGCCAATTATTTCGCTAAATCATAATACAGACTTTATCGTATATAATATAAACCCATTGCTTTCCAACTCATGTTCTGTGCAAGTTAAATGAAGCTTTTTAAAATATTTGTCATTCCTAAATAGGGTCAACAGGGTTAGAAGTAATTAATTTTCCATAATGTGTTGATCCTTTTCGTATCGTAAAAACTTACCGGGCTTAAGTTTTAAAGAATAGTCTAATTTTAACTTCCAGCTTACTAAACCATCAGGATGTCATTACCATCCGTCTCATGCGGTGCTTGCTGACAGCTTCCGCAAGCCGCGGGAGGTCGGAATCCGTGCCGGCATGCGTTAGGACTCCGCACACCCCCAGATCCAGCTTTCGCAACCAAAATAAAAAAAGCATACTTTCATGTTCCATTCCACGGCAGGCGCGCCCCTCGGGCTGTGTTGTCCACGCGGCACCCGCCTAGTTCATGCAGATGATGTGCGCTATCTGATAGGCTACTAACCTTGACGCAACCTGCAATGGAGCAGATGAAGCGAAGAACGCGGAAGAAAAGCCCATCCACCACACTAATAACGCACAATGGACATGCTTCTTTTGAAACAGAAAGGGAGAGGGACAGCGAACAAAAAGAAGGATCTCGGTCAGAGTTTTAAGCTCCGTCTTACCACCCCCGCCGAAGCTCCTGCCGGTCCCGAATCCGGCGCCGTCCGCGATTCCTCGCCGCGTTTTAAAGGCTCGCTCGAGCAGAATAACAAAACATCCGTAACGCCACCGTCGGACCGCAGGACCCGGAATGGAGTGCTAGGGTGGCGAAACAAAAAAGAATGCGCTCGCTTCCATTAATTTTATCCAGCTGGTCGCACAGTTTGAAGTGTGCCTGTTTTTGAGCTCAACCGTAGCCTTTTACGCCTCGACGCTGCCAGCGAACGGCGCCGGCGGTGGGGAGTAGGAAGCACACTTTGACTTCAGGCTTTCGACACTCGGACGCGGTGTGAACGAGCAGCAGCCGCACCAGCAGCAGTACTGGGACCGACAAAAGCATTGTTTCTGTCTTGACGTTAGATGTAGGAAGTTTCGCTCGTGGTGGCCAAAAAACCATTCATTAACTCGGGCTGGGAGGCAGGGTCGGGCGAAGTACACGCCGCGAAGATAAGAAGGATGTACTCCATGGGTTATGTACTTCAGAGCGGATTTTACGACTGCTCGACTGCAAGCCACCGAGTGTCGGCAGAGCACTCTTTGTCCAAAAGGATACACTTGTTGCTAGGGGCTACGGTGTTCTCTCGGTCGACGGAAAGCTGCCAGGAGAACGTACCGGTAGAAGCGTAGCAGGGCAACCCATCTCGCTCGGAGTATCGGTACGGCATCATCCGAAGGCGATCATCCGAAGACGATGGATGCCCATAAATCGGGCGTTCGCGTGACAAGATTTATTAAATCCATTGCAAACAGACACTAAACCATGATTGAAATCATAAAAAGGCGATAGAAATTGAATTGAGTGCTGGACGACGCGCCGGGGATCCGTTCGATGTGAATCTAACGACTTCATACACTCGGTCGGTAGGTGCTTCGGATACGTCCAAACAACTCGCTTCCGTTGCTGTAAAATCAATTAGTTCCGTCTGGTTGTAGCAGTGCGTTAGTTCCCGTCGGAATTCGTAAGTCCTTCTGGTACGGATGTCAACAAATGCGTGCCCGCCAAACCCTCATCGGACCATTTGTCGCGTCGTCCTGGGCACGAGCGGTTCCTTGTGATGTTTTCAACGCTGCCCATTCAAGCGCAAAACGCGCTTTGGCCACGCGTTGCTTCTATTGCCCACCGACGAATCCGATCTCCCTTTTGTGTGCAGGCAGACGCGTCCCGATGCTTTCGTCCCGTACGAAAATGAACCAAAAACAAAAAACACGCACACGCAAGGGTAGGGGTGTTAATTTCGGGCACATGCGCACGGTGAACCCACGCGCACGCGATCCTGGAGGGAGGTGCGGGCCGGCCGTCGAAGTTTGTCCCCCTCATTCATAAAAACACCCGAACCGTACACCGACGACTAGCGGGCCGAATCCGCACAGCCAACTTTCGCCGCTTTTCGGCTCCGGCACGGACGACATCCTTGCCGGCAAGGACGACGCCACTACCTCTGGAGTCAGTCTACGCTTGGCGTGCGTAGGATTCGTTCGCGTACTACACCACCGGAACGGACTGAGTGCATCGAGTCGTGCCGAATTTGGCGTCCTGTGTACGGAAAGCGTTTTGTGATCCAAGCGTGCCAGTCGGTGCAACAACTCCAGCGCAGTGGCATACGGGACAGCGCCTGCTGCAAGGTGGGAATGGCGTGATTTGTGGCGGTTGCCTAGCAACCCGACTTCACACAAAAACGTGCGCTGGAGGTGCGGAAAAACAGAGCGGAAAAACCGCACAGTGGCCCGCCGAGTGCGGATTTTGGCGGTGGAAAAACCGGCTAGCCGGCTTTGTCTACGGTGGCGTGGGTTTTTGACACGCGCGGTTAGGCTGAAGTGAAAGGAAAATTAGCTTAAAAGAAGACGAGCAAGGTGGAACAGTGGCTGGAAGTGTACGACCACATTTGGCCAAATTATCCTCTGTTATCTTTGTTGATGTCAATGAGAAACTTCGAAGAAAGTGTAAAAAATCGTGAAACAGCGTTGGGGTAGTGCACATTGCATACATTTTGGCGCAAATTTGTTTGATACGCCCAACAGTGTGCAACTTCTTTGACAAAATCTCCCAGTCCTGCAAATGTGTGTGTGTGTGCCAATTTAAAAAAAGATTTTTTTCAAAATGTCACAGTTTGTCCAGCCAGTTTGGTTAAAAATAAACGTGAAACAAGAAAAAACACAAATATGTAGTTGTACCAAACTAGAACTCGTACAAAAAAACACAAACTTAAACTTGTACCAAAAAGGATTACATAGAGTAAAAAATATAGAACCGTAAAGTATGCAATATGTAATTACTAACCTTGACGCAACCTGCAATGGAGCAGATGGAGCAGATGAAGCGAAGAACGCGGAAGAAAAGCCCATCCACCACACTAATAACGCACAATGGACATGCTTCTTTTGAAACAGAAAGGGAGAGGGACAGCGAACAAAAAGAAGGATCTCGGTCAGAGTTTTAAGCTCCGTCTTACCACCCCCGCCGAAGCTCCTGCCGGTCCCGAATCCGGCGCCGTCCGCGATTCCTCGCCGCGTTTTAAAGGCTCGCTCGAGCAGAATAACAAAACATCCGTAACGCCACCGTCGGACCGCAGGACCCGGAATGGAGTGCTAGGGTGGCGAAACAAAAAAGAATGCGCTCGCTTCCATTAATTTTATCCAGCTGGTCGCACAGTTTGAAGTGTGCCTGTTTTTGAGCTCAACCGTAGCCTTTTACGCCTCGACGCTGCCAGCGAACGGCGCCGGCGGTGGGGAGTAGGAAGCACACTTTGACTTCAGGCTTTCGACACTCGGACGCGGTGTGAACGAGCAGCAGCCGCACCAGCAGCAGTACTGGGACCGACAAAAGCATTGTTTCTGTCTTGACGTTAGATGTAGGAAGTTTCGCTCGTGGTGGCCAAAAAACCATTCATTAACTCGGGCTGGGAGGCAGGGTCGGGCGAAGTACACGCCGCGAAGATAAGAAGGATGTACTCCATGGGTTATGTACTTCAGAGCGGATTTTACGACTGCTCGACTGCAAGCCACCGAGTGTCGGCAGAGCACTCTTTGTCCAAAAGGATACACTTGTTGCTAGGGGCTACGGTGTTCTCTCGGTCGACGGAAAGCTGCCAGGAGAACGTACCGGTAGAAGCGTAGCAGGGCAACCCATCTCGCTCGGAATATCGGTACGGCATCATCCGAAGGCGATCATCCGAAGACGATGGATGCCCATAAATCGGGCGTTCGCGTGACAAGATTTATTAAATCCATTGCAAACAGACACTAAACCATGATTGAAATCATAAAAAGGCGATAGAAATTGAATTGAGGGTTGGTACGACGCGCCGGGGATCCGTTCGATGTGAATCTAACGACTTCATACACTCGGTCGGTAGGTGATTCGGATACGTCCAAACAACTCGCTTCCATCGTTGCTGTAAAATCAATTAGTTCCGTCTGGTTGTAGCAGTGCGTTAGTTCCCGTCGG
>KZ068524.1:98300-117485 GCA_002091845.1 Anopheles cracens | reverse complement strand
CTTATCAATGTTGCATCCGCCGCTGAACACTTCCCAGAATCTAATTTGCCACTCTTACAGCTCGGGAAGCGATCGTTCGAAATCAATATCTCGACGGCGGTGCTTCCTCTCGAAGGGTTTCGGCGGAATCCTTTCGCGGGTGGTAGCGCCCACCTGTCCGCTTTACAGCCCAACCCCCCATTCATAATCGTATCTTGAACAGCCATTGAATGGTGCCGTCTTTGATTTTTACAACCACTTTGAAAGCTTGCTGCCGGCCGGGAGCTGATTAAATTCCTCCCTCCGCGTCCGAAATGCAAATGGAGCGTTGTAAGTCACGATTACGAAGATTTACCACCGGTTCCAAGCGAGCGCCGGGATGGTTGTACTGGACAGTAAATCAATGGTACGGAACGCATCGAACAAAACACACTTTCCATATGATCGCACAAAACACTCGCCGCCGTCGTTCGGGCCATAATTGCACAAGATTAAATTAAACACATAAATCATGTTGACCGTTCGGGCTTGCGTTGCCCGGACTCCCTGGGCTGGGCAAGAACAAAACATTCCCCCGCCCGGATCTGCCCTCGGAATGCATGCTACATGGAAGTTCGATCTACAATCGGCACTCAACAAGATGGCACACGATGAAGTTTCGACAAACTACAAACGGAGCAAAACAACAACTCCACTCCACAACCTCCGTTACGAATGTCCTTTGCTCATAATTCGCTCACGGAGCGTTTCCAGGACCGGTCACGTTTACCGTGCCAGTTGGCAGAACTGAAACCTATGATTAATTAATTTTACACTTTGACCTCGCCCTCTCTCTCTGCCTGCGCACTCCTCCCCGAAATGGCGTTCCGATCGAATGTCGGCATGGGAATATTCGAGAAACACATCGTCTTACCTCCGGAGGTGAAACAGGAAGCGAGTGGGGGGGCCAAGATCGTTGCGTATCCGTTTGCAAATTGTAAACGAAAAGTATCAATTCTCGTTACACGGCCATTCTTTGTGCTCGGTGCGCCCGCCATCGCAGGATACTGTTACCCAATCGGCTCGATAAGGATTCGTAGGCTATCTCTCGTGTTACATCGAGCGACCCTGCGCTACGAGGATCCTTGTACACTTCAGCGTACGGTTACCACCTGCTAAATGGTTTTGCACGAGCGCGAATAGCGTCTTCGGTGTTCTAAATTAATTTTCCTAAACTTCCGAATCGGCACGAACCCGGGGGGCTTATCGGGTGACTTTGCCCGCTGAACGTAGCAGCGTGTGGTGGCAAAACCCGACTCCTGGATTCACATTGCCACTGCTGGCAGCGATTGGGATCACAAGTAAACACGGAATGGTGTGTTTGTATTAACCCCTAGCTGTGAGCGGCAGAAATGTGCTATTGCATTACCTGAACTTAATACGTTTGGTGGGAAGTAATCAGCGTGGGAAACGATAAGAAATTGTATTAGGACATAGGGTTGACATATATTAGCCAACACTTGCCACTCCTTTTGATGTTATTGTACATATTGTTCCAGCTGTTTTTGAACTAAAACTAGTTGAAAATATCAATTTTTAGGTAGTAGTGTACGTGAAAACTTCTGCTGACTCCATGTACAACAAACCTCCGCTAATGACTCTTCAAATAAACGCCATCCCCCAGCAATTATGCAATCGCAATTCCTTCCATTCAAGGGTTATTGCTAATTCCACGTCCAAAGCTGCAGCACACTCGGAGATATTCAATTAAACTTCCCGTTTTTTTGCCTTTTCACCGTTTCAGGATTTGTCCCCGAAATCTGTGCCTTATCATCCGGGCGTGCGTGCCATTCGAAGGCACCGACGACCATTCATTCCCATTCATCCCGGTGCGAAGAGCTCCCGCGGGAGACCCCGTGCCGGCTGCTGGCACATTGCCGGGCCTGAAAAGCATCTGGCCGGAAACGTACCTACCCCGGCAGGCACCCGGTGTATGCCCACAGCCCGACGACGAACGGCGTGCACGGCACGGTCCAGGGTGTGCTCGAGTTCGCCGATGTCCGCTGTCAGCTGCCCACCGCCGCCGCCGGTCCCACCGACACCTGGGATCTGCCGGAGCTCTGGCTGGAGCTGTTCTACTGCGGCAAATCCGTGGAGTCCTGCAGTCGCGGCAACCACTCGCAACCGTTTTCCCAGGCCCAGGTGCTCTACACGGAGCAGGTGCGCGGTTTGCCCCGCAGCCGGGTCGTCGACTTCCGGTGCGATCTGTTCGGGTTGGCGGGATTCTATGGACTCCATCTGAAGACGCGCACCGGTGAGCGGGCGGATCCAACGATGGGTACGCTGTTGCAGGCACGGGCGCTCCTGCAGGCCGACTGGAGCAAACAGTACGTGTTCACCGTCCACACGCGCAGTATCTTCCCGTGCGATCCGCACGGGTCCGGAATTCGCGTGCTGTTCCAGTATCCGAGCTGCATCCTGAACCAGGCCGACCGGGTGCGCGTGTACGCCAAGCTGCGGGCCGACGTCATGTCGCTGGCGCCGCCGACCTCCCTGCACTACATCGCCGAGCAGCGCGTCAGCAAGGGTCAACACTCGCTGTACTTCGAGTGCGACCTGTTCTACGAGAAGTTCGTCGAGTACTGCTTCGTGTACGTCAGCCAGGCGATATCCGGGGCCGTGGCCGACATACGCATGGACTGTGTACCGACGCTTCCGGTGTCAGGTGAGTGAAATCGCCCCCTCTGTCCAGCGAAAACGAGGATTAACCAAATAACTCGCTCGTTACTGCAGCCGCCGGCTGGAAGGTAAACGTTTACCGTCCGGTAATAATAATGTGCTGTGTCCCTGTGCCGTGCGCCGGTGTCGCGGTGAAATTAGGTGGAAGCACGAAAATTAAATTTTAATCGAACAGTCCGGTCGTCGGTCCGGATTACGCCGTCGAAGCTGAGTGACGGGTGAATTAATCTAATTTTGATTGAACCGCTTCCAACTTTGGTCATACATTTGTTTTATCGGGTTTGTTGTTTTTTTCGGGGGAAATTAATGTCTCTCTTCTCTCTTTCTCTCCCTCGTACTTGTCTCCCTGCGTACATCCTGTTCCTCCTGCGCTCCGGTCACTTAATAGCTTCCGATTCCGGTGGATGGGGACCCTGGAGTAACTGGACGCACTGTTCCATGGTTCGAAGTCGGGTTTTTGTTGCGAAATGAAACACAACTCCATTGGAAGCTTTCAATAGTAGTAGGTGCTCGCACGCTTGCAATCCGGCTGTCGAAAAGTAATCAACGTTTCAAAACACCTCGCAAACATTCGCTCGACCCGCTGGACGCTGCCTTATGGAGAGAGAGTAAAAACCTGAAAAAGGGAAGTTTCAGACCAAATGGTAATCAGGTGTCTGAATACTCACCTCACTCACGGCTCATCAAGTTCAGGCGTTTTCGTGCAGACATGCTCACCTACACGGGTCGCGTGCAGCCATTTTCGTTTGTTTTTTATTCCATCTCTCAAAGTAACTTACCCCTTCGATACGCGATGGAAATTGCATTGCAAAATGTTCCTCCTGCGCTCCGGTCACTTAATAGCTTCCGATTCCGGTGGATGGGGACCCTGGAGTAACTGGACGCACTGTTCCACGACCTGCCGGGGTGGCATAAGAAATCGCTATCGATTTTGTGACTCGCCACCGCCCCGCTACGGCGCCAAGTTCTGTGAGGTAAGTCGGTGCGGGTAGCGCCAACGGCCATGTCCGGTTTCGGGCGGTTCGTTTCGCAGCCGTTAAAAACTTGACGCTCTGTACCACGCCGGGAACCACGCGGCGTACACCAGCTGCAGGTATTGATTTTCTTCCTTAAGCGATAGCACCAGCCGGTTCCGTCGTCGTGGCCCCCAGAACAAGCTGTAACAACATGCAACATGTTTTAGAAGCTTTTCATCCTCCTCCCGACTAGAGCCGGCGCCGTATCCCTGCAGAGCATTATAATTTCTACTTATTTTACCTCCGCACTTTTATACCACTGCAACACGTGTAACGATAATTCAAGGTGTTCCGTAGCGGGAGCGCACTACCCGCCACTGCAGCCATTTAATTTGCCACAGCTCTTTAAGACTCACTCTAGGCGCTGGCTCTAATGGACCCCGCCGCCACGGTTCGACCGAACGAACGGGGAGTGGTCATAAAAATGGATTCCAGTAAAGTTGAAATTACTTAAGCAAGCACCGAGCACCGCTGAGAATGGTCCTGGTGCACGATGAACACATCCACGTGCCAGCCACACACGCACGGTTCGAAGTCGGGTTTTTGTTGCGAAATGAAACACAACTCCATTGGAAGCTTTCAATAGTAGTAGGTGCTCGCACGCTTGTAATCCGGCTGTCGAAAAGTAATCAACGTTAAAAAAACACCTCGCAAACCTTCGCTCGACCCGCTGGACGCTGCCTCATGGAGAGAGAGTAAAAACCTGAAAAAGGGAAGTTTCAGACTAAATGGTAATCAGGTGTCTGAATACTCACCTCACTCTCGGCTCGTCAAGTTCAGGCGTTTTCGTGCAGACATGCTCACCTACACGGGTCGCGTGCAGCCATTTTCGTTTGTTTTTTATTCCATCTCTCAAAGTAACTTACCCCTTCGATACGCGATGGAAATTGCATTGCAAATAACGTCTGCTGGTATTCGTTCGCCCAGCGGGAATACTGCCTGGCGACCGTGCAATTGAATCGATAAGCCGTCGACGGTTGCTAGGGGTTACGTTTCCAAATCCAACTACCGCAGCAGGGTTGAAAGGG
The DNA here is from genome assembly GCA_002091845.1 of Anopheles cracens. Taxonomy (NCBI): domain Eukaryota; kingdom Metazoa; phylum Arthropoda; class Insecta; order Diptera; family Culicidae; genus Anopheles; species Anopheles cracens. Next base: position 112,744 of record KZ068524.1, on the reverse strand, counting down.
ACTGTTTCACCATTTGCAGTTTCAGTGTTTGTCCAAATCTTCAGTCACTCTCGCGCGATGCCGAAGGAAAAGAAGCCGAAAAAGCCGAAAAAGGCTGTTCCGGAAATACAGCCCGTCGATGGGCTCAGTGCGGTGGATCGCCAGTTTTACGAAATCACCATCAACGATCTGAACCAGAAATTGGCCCGCCTGCGAACGCACAATGTCAAAATTGAGGAGCGTAACGAGGAGCTCGAGAGTCGGCTCAAGCAGATCGAGGAGGACCGGGCGGACGTGACGGCCTACCTCGATCGGACGCTGCAGGAGAAGGTCGGCACGATCGTGGAGCTGGAGGACAAACTGAGCGAGCTGTCGAAGGTGCGGGACCAGGAGAACGAGGAGTGCCGCAAGCAGATCAACACCCTGGACGGGAAGTACAAAGCGATGCACGAGCAGCTAACGTCCGAGATAAAACTGCTCACCGGCAAGCTCAACTCGATGGAGGAATTCCGACTGCAGCGTGACGAACTGATGGCCAAGTTTGACGCTCAGGATAGTGAGCTGAAGGAGCAGAACAAGCGGCACAAATCCACACTCTACGAGATGGAGCGGAAAGTCATACTGGACAAGGACCGACTGAGGAAGGATGTGGAGAACAAGCTCCTGCAGTTGTCCACCGAGTTTACCAAGTCGTCCGAGATTCGGGTGGCTGCCCACACGCAACGTTGCGCCGGAATCCATCGAGGATGAAACGATCGAGTTTGCCGGTTCGAAGAGTGATTCGGATTGAGAATAAAGCTGAAACAGTGAATTTAGACACATAAGATTGTGGTTGCGATTTTTAAGCTTGAGAAATTGCACTCGTTTCTTGCGGGAAATTCTTTCAAGTACACTCCCTTATCTACTCTTCTCACGCAGGGTCCTTCGGTGCAGACGGAACGCTGCGGTCTAGACACCTCCGGAGATTCCTGGGTGATGTGGAGAACAAGCTCCTGCAGTTGTCCACCGAGTTTACCAAGTCGTCCGAGATTCGGGTGGCTGCCCACACGCAACGTTTGGTGCGCGAGAACATCGCGCTCAACAACGAGATGGACCGGATGATCAACACGCAGGAGCGCCTGCAGAAACAGTTCACCGAGCTACGCAAACAGAGTACGGAACTGCGAAACCAGGCCGAGATTGACGTGGTCGAGAAGCAGCGACTGATGCAGACCTGCCAGGAACGGTTGGAAACGATCAAGCAGCTCACGGACCAGTTCGAAGCAGTACTGCACAAGAACGGTGAATTGAATGCGTTCCGCTTGCGGGCCGGAGAGTTGGAGGATGAAAACAAGGCGACGCGCAAGGATTACAACCAGCTGCGCCAGAAAGTGCGTGTGCTGGAACAGTACGTCCATTACATCAATTCCGATCGGCAAACGCTTCGATCGGAGTCCGAACATCACCGCAAGGAGTTCGAACGCATCTCGGACATTCTGAAAACGGTGCGGTTCACGGTACGGTCGGCATTCAAGGGCGAGGACGATGACTCGGATCTTCCGTATCAAGAAATTAAACGCAAGCGACTGATTGCGGATCTACTGAACACGCTGAACGAGCTTGAGATGCAATCGAGAGTGGAACAATCGGTCGAGACGGTTGTCGCCTCACTTACGGAGCTGTACGACCAGGGTGATCTCGGTGTCATTCCGCGCGAGTCAATGGAAACGATCCTGAAGAAAACTCAAGGCTGCGATGAAGCAAGCGAATCGGCCATCATCAGTTCCAGCACGATCGTGTCACCGGCGGGCGAGGCTGACGAGGCCGACGGCGCTAGCAAAAGTACGCTGGACGGGGCAAGTGAGGACGACGCAGCCATCATCGATGTCGTCAGCGGATCGCGACTAGTGTTTCTGGGATCGAACGAATCACTGCAGGAAGAAGAAGCAGCCGGCAGTGGCGAGGAGGACGAGGACGAAGAGAACGAAGATGCAGCGCGAAGGAAGAAGCAACAGCAGCAAGGCGAAGAGGACGAAGACATCGATTTGTCTATCAAAAAAGGCCATAAGGAATAATTTCACAAACTCAGCTCTCTAGGACTACTCGGGTTAAATAAGCTACCGACCACAACGCTACAGATATATGAAAGTTTCGAATCTATTTCTTAGCAACCCATGACTCGGCAGCCTGGGATGTCGTGTCTATTAAAACGCATTGTTCTGGGGTTGTGGGAATGATGCCGATTTTTCCAGAGGTAAAATATTAATCACACACTAACCCAGTTGACTAGAATCGATGAAATATGTTGGAGGATGTGTCCCTGTCGTGAAAGGTGCGTGTGGCAATCGTGTGTGATCGTCACCTATCCAGATCGATATGGCTCGAGATAAAGGTAGTAGTTGTACTTTTGCAATTCCGGTGTGTTCATATGTAAAATGGGGTCAATGTGGTGGAGAACCAGTTCCATGCAACCAGTCCCTGCAATCTAGACATGTGTACCGTACAGAATCTCTCACTGGACAATCTTGTCACCCTCTCTCCGATGTACGCTGGCAACTACGGCTTGATACTGGCCACCCTCAGTTCCTTCACGAGTATAGTTCCACCCTTGGGATGTTCCGCACAGAATCCTGCCGGCGGTTCGTCCTGGTCTTCGTCCCGTTCGTCCTCCTCCTCCTCGTCGGCCTCGTCATCCGCAAAGGCGATGTCGGCCATTTCGTAGAAATCACTGATCTGCTTATTGTCCACGGGTGACTTCGTGAAGGACGTTTCCTTCTCCCTTTCCTCGGTCGATTCGTCCGAGGAACTTTTGCGCACGGACGATCCTGATCCAGGTTCGCCCGCACCACCGCCACTGCCCGCATTCCGACGGACGAGTATCAGGTCGTGCAGTTTTCTCCGTCGCCTCTCGGACGGTACCGCTTTCCCATCCGTCGAAGCACCGTCACTCTCGGAGCAGATGTCACTCTTGGAGATGCTGTTCGACACAATGACGTAGTCGTTCCGCTTCTGTTCCGCCAACTGCCGGATAAGTTCTTCGCTTGGTGTTATACTTGCACTGCGCGACTCAGTTCCCGCCGTTCGATTTTCGCGACCTCCACGATTCGCGAGCTCCGACAATTCGTCGTCGTCGCCGTCTGAGATCGCCCCGTCTTGGCGGTTCTTTCTATCTTCATCCGAACCATCGTCGAGCGGTGGTATCCACACGAGAAACGCTGGGTCCATACCGAGATAGGACCCTGGAGCGGCACCCGCATTAATCACATTGTAGTCGTAGTAGTCCAGCTCCATGTCCTGCTCGGAGGGTGCACCGAGTGAGTAGTCCGAGCCGGCCAACAGCTTCTGCAGGTTTCGTTTCTCTTTGCTTTCCTTCGCGTTGCGTGCCCGTATTGAGGCACCGGTGTTGCGCCGTGCCAGTGGGCTGCGCACACTCGGCTCCGGCGGGGAGCAACATTCCTGAAGAAGAAACTCAATTCAATTATCCCAACAGCAGTGTGACGCAAACGAGGCAAATCTGACGCAAATGTACGTACCACATCCGACGGGCTAACGTTGGTGAGCGTTGCCGTACTCGTGCTGGACGTGGCCATCAAACAAGTAGCGCTCTTAACGAGTTGATCACCTGGCGGAACAGGTGGCGAGAAGGGAAAAGAAACGTTGAAATTAGTGTGTGGCGCCCGCCAATTATGCAAATAGGGGAAAACTTAAACTTAATGAGCCTCCCTCTTCGGCTGGTCGGTTGCTTACTTCTCAGCGTGTCGGCGTTGGGTTTGCCGCCTCTGCCTCCCACTAGGGGAGTTTTTTCGCGGTTTAGTGACGAATAAGCCGAACTGACCGTCGTTGACCGCTCGTCGTCCGACTCTGGGACGTCCTTCGCGGTCGGTGAGGTAGTACGCTCTTTGGATGTGCTTATTTGTTCCGTTCGTCCCTCGGTTGGGTTGTTTAGATCGTTTAGACTTTGAAGCGGAGTTTCTTCGTTGTCCTCCTCGGGACGGTCGCGTTTTTCGGCATCCGTCGTGCGGTCCTGCAGTTCCATGATGACTTCCGTGCTACCGTCCGATGGCGCCACATCCGAACGGCTGTGTGACGTTTCAAGCGCATACTCCACACTCTCCCGGAAGCGCTCGTGCCGGATGGAGGTGGTGACACGTGGACGTAGCTTTACGTACGACACAATCTCTGAGATGAGCGTCGTCGTCGAGACTGCTCTGGAGCGGGGTTGCATGGGAGCGGTGGCATTATCGAGCGATTGGTTCGAACCGAACAGCGTGTGGGCCGGAGAATCGGCCGCTTCCATTCTGCTGGTGGCCAGTTCGTACTTTCGATAGCGGAAGAGGTACTGCACCACGAGCAGAAAACTAACTAGAACTATGAAACAGATGAATATTATTGCACAAACGTGTGCGATCGTGAAGCTGGCGTAGCTCTTAAGGCTTTGCACGATCGGCATGATCACTTTGCTGGCGATCGAGGTACTGCTATTCCCTGCGGTTTGTAGGATGGGTTGAACTAGTTCTAGAGTGGAAGATAAAAGCACTTATCACTGACTGACGAAGAGACGCAAAATAGTCGCCCGTTCTGCTTACTTATCTGCTCCGCCTGTCCCAAAAATCCCGCATTGCACGCCTCGTCGTATTGGTCCGTTTTGCGGGAAAAGAATTCCACCAGCAACATATTGCCGGTCGCTTCCGCCACCGTACCGGATGGTTCCACCGTGCGATCCGCTCCGAACTGCAGCAACAGCTCGTCCGCCACCGAGTCCCCGTCACGTATCTTCAGCCACTGGCCATCGCAGGGAAATTTGTGAAAATCAATCGACATACGCACACGGCAGCCGTCGTCTCCCTTTATCAGCCACAGACTTCGGTCGGGACAGCTGTGTGAGGAGGAACCGAGCAATCGCTTCGGTTTCACCATCCCCATGTGGATGACGCACCCACAACGGCAGCCGGGCCCAATTTCCGTGTTTACATCCTCGATCTCCATCGGCAGGTTGATGCCACCGATGGCCGGACTAAACATGCACTCCCAGGAATCTCCGGAGGTGTCTAGACCGCAGCGTTCCGTCTGCACCGAAGGACCCTGCGTGAGAAGAGTAGATAAGGGAGCGTACTTGAAAGAATTTCCCGCAAGAAACGTGTGCAATTTCTCAAGCTTAAAAATCGCAACCACAATCTTATGTGTCTAAATTTACTGTTTCAGCTTTATTCTCAATCCGAATCACTCTTCGAACCGGCAAACTCGATCGTTTCATCCTCGATGGATTCCGGCGCATCCACAATGATACCATCCTTATCTTGGTCCGCTTCCGTGGCAGAGCCTTGTAGCTGCTGGCTTGCTTCGTCATCCCCTAGCTCTCCGTCTTCGTCCTCTTCGCCTTGCTGCTGTTGCTTCTTCCTTCGCGCTGCATCTTCGTTCTCTTCGTCCTCGTCCTCCTCGCCGCTGCCGGCTGCTTCTTCTTCCTGCAGTGATTCGTTCGAACCCAGAAACACTAGTCGCGATCCGCTGACGACATCGATGATGGCTGCGTCATCCTCACTTGCCCCGTCCAGCGTACTTTTGCTAGCGCCGTCGGCCTCGTCAGCCTCGCCCGCCGGTGACACGATCGTGCTGGAACTGATGATGGCCGATTCGCTCGCTTCATCGCAGCCTTGAGTCTTCTTCAGGATCGTTTCCATTGACTCGCGCGGAATGACACCGAGATCACCCTGGTCGTACAGCTCCGTAAGTGAGGCGACAACCGTCTCGACCGATTGTTCCACTCTCGATTGCATCTCCAGCTCGTTCAGCGTGTTGAGTAGATCCGCAATCAATCGCTTGCGTTTAATTTCTTGATACGGAAGATCCGAGTCATCGTCCTCGCCCTTGAATGCCGACCGTACCGTGAACCGCACCGTTTTCAGAATGTCCGAGATGCGTTCGAACTCCTTGCGGTGATGTTCGGACTCCGATCGAAGCGTTTGCCGATCGGAATTGATGTAATGGACGTACTGTTCCAGCACACGCACTTTCTGGCGCAGCTGGTTGTAATCCTTGCGCGTCGCCTTGTTTTCATCCTCCAACTCTCCGGCACGCAAGCGGAACGCATTCAATTCACCGTTCTTGTGCAGTACTGCTTCGAACTGGTCCGTGAGCTGCTTGATCGTCTCCAACCGTTCCTGGCAGGTCTGCATCAGTCGCTGCTTCTCGACCACGTCAATCTCAGCCTGGTTTCGCAGTTCCGTACTCTGTTTGCGTAGCTCGGTGAACTGTTTCTGCAGTCGTTCCTGCGTGTTGATCATCCGGTCCATCTCGTTGTTGAGCGCGATGTTCTCGCGCACCAGACGTTGCGTGTGGGCAGCCACCCGAATCTCGGACGACTTGGTAAACTCGGTGGACAACTGCAGGAGCTTGTTCTCCACATCTCATTCTTCGCTGCTTTCTCGTTGGTTGGTATTAGTGTAACAGCAGGTAGCAAAACCGTGACCCCGTAACCAAGTAGTGAAACCGTGTACCAATGAGAGACTGACCAAATGTAAATATTTAGAGCTAGACGATGGCTACCATCTTGTAGTGGCTGTTTTGGGTTTGATGTTGCCGAGAAATGAAAAACTTCTTAAGATGCGATTAGCGCTTTCCTGCAAGGTGTTGCAAGGTGTCTATACCAACAACCCGGGGCAAAGGATGAAGTACAGAGAGAACTTATTTAATCTAAAATAGACAGTGAATTGTGCAAAAACCTGCAAGCTTACTTTCGATGCGCTTAACGACGATATATATACGCTCTAGTATTAAAATATACGTATGTATGTATGAATGTATTTACGTAGGTATACATTAGCTCTTAAATTGTCTCTTTTGCCGCGTTGCTTTTCGGATGCAGTAGTGCTGACTATTATTCGTAGCTGTTTTTTTAGGATGGAACGCGCCCTACTCTTTCGTTCGCGCCCAAGCAAAATGAGAATGTAAAATCGACACTTTCGAGGAATCAATCAAAATGACACAGAGACACGATTTGAGCAGAAGAAAATTAGCAAAGAAAACCCAAAACAAACCAACATACCGTTGCGTTACTCGTTGATGATTTTAAGAAGACTTTGTTTGGCAAAATTTTGTAACAAATAGAAATAAACCGGGAGAAAAGAAAACTATTACCTATCGTGTGCTTTCAACTTTTTTCTCTGATGAGGAACAAGACGGAACAGACGCACGGCGACTGGCGTTTGGTTTGGTGTATAATTTATTCTCAAAAGAAAACTCCGTTCTAAATTCGCTTAAAAAACGTTACGTGTATACTGTAGACAGGGTTCAGTTTTGTTGTTCTATAGCGCAAATCACCGATAATCTCATCATCGAAATCAAACATTGAAGCGGCGTTAGTCGTTTTTGTCGTGTGCTCTCCCGTGTGGCAAAACCGGAAAACGATAATAAATTAAATGCAATTTTACCTCCACTCGTCACTATTTCGGTTCCCTGTCTATGCGAGCCTCATCTGCATCCAATGCCCTACGCTGCTGCTGTGTCTCATGCGTGCGACAAAAAAGAAATGAAAAGTACCTGACCGGGATATTGAGGACAAGGTAAAAATTACAATAAAAATGAACGTTGGAACAAACAAAGACACTCACACACAAACACACGCTAGGAAGCTTCAACGTGGACAGTGACAGGGTTTTTAACACTTCTGCCAACCTTTAACCGAGAAATGTTTTTAGGCTCCTAAAGATCGGGAGCGTTTCCGTTGTATCATGTTTTACTCTTTTTCTCGACGGCAATATTCTGGCTGAGGGCGAAGATCAAGTCACACAAGTCAGTAATACAAGTTATTAATACGATACACAATTCAACAACTAGAACGGGTGGAAAGAAGTGGAACACAAGTAAACACTCTAAACACTGTTGCTTCGCTTGCAGACTAAGGTTAGTTAGTTTGATGACAACCCACGAAAGGGATAAGGTAACGCGCGGAAGAAGGATGACGAAATAAATACGATCTGTATATTGCGTGTAATACCTAGGACAAACAGGATACCAAGATACATTTACCTCTCCCGCCGAATGTGCTTCAATCTCATCTCATCGGTAGCACGCAAAAAACCGTGCTCCACCGTGTGTTGGAGGTATTTTTGGGCGAGTGCTCTTACGCGGCGTTGGTAATATTCCAAACCTTCGTGTTGCAGTCCTGACCGGTCGAGATGAGCGTTTCGTTGTCCAGCCAAACCAGGCCCGTAATTTGCGACTGTGGATGTGCATCTACAGCAATGAAAAAAGGTGATAAAAATTAGTGACACGAACGTCGCTACATTCTACACGCGTTTACTTACTCTTGATGATCGTATGCTCAGCCGGACTGTTCACGTACCAGATGATAATGGTCGTATCGAGCGAACCGCTGGCCACAAGCTCCGAGTTTGGCGAAAACGCTACACAATTCACACGAGCATTATGGAAGCCCCATTCCTTTTTGTGAGCAGGCTGTGGAAAACGACACAAACCGCTTAGCAACCAGCAACCTACTACAAGGATTTACGAGAAACATACCTTATACTCCGCCACGCTGTACAGGATCACTTTACGGTTGGCATCGCAAGCCACCAGCAGCTTGTTGTCGGGCGAGTAACGCACATCCGTCACCGGGCCCAGGTGATCCAGATCGAGCTTGTGCGTCAGCTGTCCGCCGCTCAGCGTGTACACGTGCACTTTGCTGTCATCGCCTCCGACAGCAACGTCCATCGTTTCCGGGTTAATACTGACGCTGCTCGATTCGTAGCTGATCGGCACCGTCGATACCTTCCGATTGTCCTGCAGCACGCTGATATCTTTCACGCACCCGACCACGATCGTGTTGCTTTCCTTCAGTACATCCATGCCTCGCGGCTGGCAGGAGAGCTTAGTGTCCACGCCCGTGTACACGTTACCCTCCACACTGATCTGCTTGATCGAATCGTCGATACCGGCCGTGTACACAAAGTCACCCGCCGCACGTATATCGTTGATCTGATTGCCGTGTCCGACGCCCCCGACGCGGTCGTTCGTTCCGCTGCCCGAGTTCCAGTTCGTCACCGCACCATCGTGACTGCCAGTGTAGATCGTGCTGCGATCGTCGCTGAGCGTCAGCACCGTGATGGGTTTGTTGTGTCCCTTTACCACACGCAGCGGCTTCGTCGGATTGTTCACGTCGAGGTAGTTGATGAACCCGGACAGCGAAACGGACAGGATGTGCTCGCCCTGCCACAAGCACGACACCTGTTGATCGTCGACCGTGCTGCCCATCGGGAACTCGCTGATCAGAGTGCGCGTCTCAACGTCCCACAGCCGGCACGACTTGTCGCCCGAGCAGGTCAGCAACTGCGTACCGTCCGGCTTCCAGGCCACACCGTACACACCGCCACTGTGGGCCGGTGAGCCAACCTCGCCCACCAGCTCGGACGTCGTGCCATCGTAGATGAATACCTTCCCGTCGAATCCGGCCGACGCGAACAAATGACCGCTCGGCGAATACCGGACGGCCTGCACGAAGCGCGTATGATCCTGCTTGGTCATCTTGAACTTGAACGGTGGTCCCTCGAACACGCCGATCGTATTATCCTCACTACCGGTAACGATCCGGAACGGGCGGGCCGGCCGGAAATCACACGAATTGATCGGCTTCGACTGGCCGGAGATCTCCCCCACGGACGTGCCCGTTTCCGCCATAAACACGTGCCCGAACCGTTCCCGACCCTCGCCCACGATCACGATCCGCTGGCTGTCCGGCGACCATGAGATGTCCTTGATCGGTCCACCAATCGGCTGGAACTCATTCTTCAGTATGTGCTCCTTGTTCACCGTGTCCCAGATGCGGATCTTGCCCGACTGGTCGCCGGACGCGATGTAGAACCCGCTCGGCGAGTACTTGGCCACGTTCACCGCGCACGAGTGTTCCGTGTAGATGTCCGCTATTTCGGGATTCTGTCAGTGAGATTGTCCCCGAAAGGAAACGATTAATTTCCAAATTGCGCCGGTTGGCTCGTTGCCACCTCAACTTATTTTACTCACATCAATATTACGAATAATCACAGAGTGCCCATTGGTGTACAGGAAGTTCTTGCCCTTCGGATCACCACCGAGCACGATGGGTTGGCCGCGCTGTGTTCGCGGCAAAGTTGCGTAGATAAACTCTGCGGCGAGAAGAGAAAACATCAGCCATTAGAAGAAAGCATCGAATTGAGTGGAATAACGTTGCGATGGAGGAATTGAATCGCGTTAACAAGATTTTATTGCGCTGCTACACGCTTCGGTGCACACTGTGAATGGCCCGGAGGGAGTTGGCCATTACACGAACAACTTGTCTTGCCTTGAAAACTAGACACAATCGGCCGACTCCTCCGACCGTTTCGTTACCATGGACACCGCGTACGTTTCAACCAGGGGGGTGGTGCAATAAACGTTTTGTGTGTGCAGGAGGAAAAAGCAAAATCAAAACACACACTCAACATATTTTATACCTACTTAAATCATCCCATCTACATTGTAAGGGCTAGAATTTAGCCATTTTCGCAACGACATTGGAATGCATCCCGATTTCATTCCGGTTGCATTCTATTCCAACCACCGGCTGTCGAGTGTGAGTTTTATTTTTAAACCCAGAACTTTTAGTTGACACGTTTGTTCGTCGTTTTTTCTCCTTTTTCCTCATAAAAAATAGCAGGTGGCAGCATTTATCTGTAATAGTTTCAAACAAGCCATATGGTACCAGTACTTTTCGAATGGTGGTTCTATTTATTTAAATCATTTATTCCAATATTTCCAAGCGTGTACCATCGCGGTACAGCAACCACTTAAGCGTTATCATCTTTATCGTATCAACCCACCCTATCGCAAAAGATACGACGATCGACTACGAACGAAATGCGAATGAAACTGCAATCAGTTTCAGTAAAAAAAAGAAAACAACGAATCCATCACATTTATTGTGAACAAAGCCTCAATTGCCTTGCCGTCCTGCACTAATCTCTGTTCCCCAGTTAAAACCTAAGCTAACGAATGTGTTACGATGGATGCCATTGGGACGCACATCAAGCGCACGCCTATGATCTGCGGCCCAAGATGTCCTTTCTGTCCGCTACTGTAATGCTTGACGCGTTAAACCTACCACGGCTAAAACGATACAGAATGTTGCGAGCTACTGTTCCGCTAGTGGCAGAACGTTTCGTACACGTTGGCTCCGAGCGTTCGGAGTTTTTCCGAGTGCAGCAAATGTACAATCATGGATGACATCAGGTCCGCTTCGTCCGGAACGGTCGGCACCAGACCGTTGCTCACCGTGCCGACTGTATTCGTGGGCAACGTTTTACCCCCCAATCCGTTCACAATCGGAATCAACTTAGCGAGGGAAATTGTTATGCCGTTGATGTTGGCGATGCTCTCCACGTTCAGGTTGGATTTGGAGTTCTTCAGGGTGCCGTTTTTGTCCGGCACCATGTAATAGTCTGCCAGCTTATCCATGACTTTCGAGAAGCCGATGCTCACATTCGCTAGTCCTACCTCGGTCGATTCCACGCTCTCCAGCACATCAAGCGTTTCCTGGAACATGCTGTTGAATGTACTGTCCGTACTGGCCAGCGATGCGCCCGGATCGGGCAGCGTGTAGGAAGCGATATCGTCGATCGGGTTGCCCTTCTCATTGTTCAAGGCCATCTCAATTGACCACAGGAGCGTTTCCGTATCGGCTAACGTAAGCTGCTGCTTTAGGTTGTATCGCTGCATCACGACGGTCACGTTTTTGCGGATCACTTCCATCAAACGCCCGATACCGTCCCGCATGAAATGCTGTATTAGCGACAGATAAGCCGTCTGCACCTCGAGCGATATCGAATGCTGGTTCGGTTGCTCGCCAGCGCCGTTTTCGATCGCTGCTTTGTACAAATATCCTCCCAGGATGTTGATCTGTACCCTCAGCGTGACGGCCAACATCGAGGTGCCGTACACGAGCGTCACGAGCCGCGTGAAGGCAATGATCCGTAGTTCTTCCCACAGTTCTAGTTTGTTCTCGGGATTAGTGCGCAGCTTCGTCAGGATGTCGTCCGTGCTGAGCGTTTGAAATGTTTTCTCCGACAGTGCCGGGGCGAGACCCAAAATTGTCTGATTGCACGTGCGATCGGTCGACTCGTAGTGCTGCATTCGCTTCAACTTTTCACCAATCTCCTTTGCCTGCCGTTCCTGCAGCTCTCGCAGCTTGTACTGTAACCATTTCAAAAGAAACACACTGCCACCGATCACAACTCCGGTGGTGATAAATTTCCTCCGGTGACGATAGAGGAAATCTTTGAGTATGGACAACATGCTTGCTGCCTGCAAGGGTCGTGTAAACATAGAACGTAATTCAGTGATTAAGCAAGAATCGATATCTAAGCCGACGGCGGTGCGGTTCTTACCGAGCTCGTTTGCCCCACGGGTGGTGTGCTTTCGGGGATCCAAAGGTCAGAAAGGGCTTCCGGTAGGTCGCCGGGGTGATCACAAAGTTTTTTCACAAGATTTTTTTTCGTTTCACTTCACTTCTTATTCTTCTTCTTCTTCGTCTGTGTGGCTATGCTTAGGTTGATCTGGTGAATCCAGCTTCCTGGGCCTTCACCAGGTAATCTGGTAACGGGAGAACCCTAAAACTTAAAACCCCAACTGATCGGAACCATTTGGATCTAACCACGTTCCCGTAGCCCTTGACAACGGAATGACACCGACACCGACTTCTAATGGATTTGTCGATCGAAGGAAACCATGCGACACCGCGTTTGAAGCAATCATGGCTTGCGGTCAGAACGACACACGGGAGATCTTGTTCAATATCAACGTGTGGCTTGGACAGATTTCTTCAACCCAGTTCCAGCTCGTTTGCCTCGTTTCCACAGTGAGCCGACGTGTGTAGTTGTAAAACTTTAACGACATCGCATTTCGGCGAGGTGATAACAGCGTTAAGGGGCCTATTAGCATGCTATCATTAGACGCAATGCGAGTAAATGGCACCCTCCAAAATTTGCCCAAGGTCTCTGATTAGAGACAACATCTGCATACAAGCGTCAAGGAATGACTCGTTTTGAAATGAGTAAAAAAATATTAAGATTCAAGTGTGGAATTCAAGAACTGAGATTGTTTGGGTAGGTTAAACAGTCTAATACGATGACTTTTTCAGAAGTTTCCCTGTTAAAAGGGTTTCATGATACACAATCTCGGTTTTAAATCATTGAGTCAGCTTTCGAGTAGGGTGAGCGGCCATTTTCTGGGTAAGATCATTAGCAGCGTTGAATAAAAACATAATTTTACGAGGAAAGCACTAAAATTCGTTACCCTCCAGAGCTGTAAGATACTTAGGGCCAGTGTGCAATTGTATATTGCAAAGCTCCTCTTTTTCGATTTGTGTTTCACAGCTAAGAATAAAACCGCTCGAAGAAGAATCTTTTGATTGTTTTGAATTGCTTCGACTCACGAAGGAACACAATTTCCAGATTCATAATTTTGCTGAAAACTTTGAAACGTAAAAACTTTGGTGGGGTATTTTCTATAAAACAAAGGTTTTCCTCAATTCTGGAGTAATAAGTTTGCCAACAAAACAAAACGTAAAAGAAACAATTACATCGTTCATAGCCTAAATGGTGTTCAACACCACTTCACTAGCACTGGTTTGCGAAACGGATGTAGATTCATCTTAAGAAACCGTAATACGACGATGACACAGGGAATGCTAACGTTACACTTAATGCTGAAGAGTTAACCTTCGCACCGGGGGGAGGATCCATGTTCCCGATCTTCCTAGACCACGAGCAAGCGATGAAGCGTCGATAAGGTCACTTAAGTACACACAGCATGCACACTAATGCTCCTTCGGAATAGCTGGCTAGCTCCTTCCGAAAGATGGCACGAATCGGGAAAGGAAGTGAAGCACGCATGCCAGTGTAAGAAGCTGCCAGATCTGCACCATCCCGATGCTGGACGCCGAGGAGAATTTGATTTTATCTGTGAAAAGAAAAAGGAAAACCGTAAATGATGCTGCTCAAACACATCTTTTGCGACAGCGTTAATAACTCCCGGTGCCAAAGGTGTTCCCCTGGATTAGTTGTGACCTCGTTTCGAATGTGAGTTTCTAACCTCGTAAGATGCATGCTGTGCGGGCGGTAACGGGAGAACCCTAAAACTTAAAACCCCAACTGATCGGAACCATTTGGATCTAACCACGTTCCCGTAGCCCTTGACATTCAGTGGCATGGTTGTAGCTATAAGTTGTAATGTTTTTGTACAGTGCTTTGTCATTGGAGAAGATCGTCTGCTGACCGGAGTGCGAGCTCGGATAAGCATCGGATAGCGGGGTTGTGTCTAAGGAGAAAATCCTTATCCGATGCTTATCCGAGCTCGGAAAACTGCTCGATTGGTTGGTTGGGTTATTTAAACTGCTCGAATGGCTTGTTTGGTGAGGACTTTGCGCAGTTTCTTCATGGAAACGATATTCCACGGGGTTTAGACGAATTTCCCGGGTC
>KZ068524.1:83353-98290 GCA_002091845.1 Anopheles cracens | reverse complement strand
TCTTTCTTTTGTGTTATTCTACTAAACAAATCAAGCATCAATTGAAAACCGCATTTAGTAATTTTTCATTTAATTTATTTTATTATTGGTTTATCCTTTGGTTTGCACCATAGCGACAATTTCACAGACTTTGCAATATAATATTCATAACTTACGACTAATGACTCAACTTGCACTGCTTTTCGATTTGTGTTTCACAGCTAAGAATAAAACCGCTCGAAGAAGAATCTTTTGATTGTTTTGAATTGCTTCGACTCACGAAGGAACACAATTTCCAGCGCTTTATCAATGGCTAGCAATTAAATGGTGCAAATAGATGTTTGATGTGCAACCTTAAAATGGAACTCCGTTCGTTGGTCGAAATCGTTTGAGTTGCTTATTATGACTATACCAATTCCGCATCCCTCTTCGGTTAGACAACCGTCTGTAAATACTGAGGCCTTTTTCCAATTATTGTGAATTATTTCTCTACATAATTGAAGGAGCTTTGAAGCATTGGAGCTGGATTTGTTGCCATGTAGACCCGGAATGTCAAGGTTAATGATTGCCAGCGTCTGGCTAGTGCTTATCGACGCCGAAGGTCACGAACGGGTGCAATGTTACGATCGCTGCCCGTCAAGCCACAAACCCGAACGGGCCGGATACCGTCACGCGGTTGGCAATACTTTTAACGTACCAATATTTACCAGACCAAGTGACAAACGTGCGTCTGCACTTTCTTCCCTGACGCCCTCGATCTCCTGCGCTTTGAAGCGATCGCGATCGCGTCACATGATCTATTTCCAGCGCCCGTTGGCCGCCTGTATGTGTGTTTGTTTACCGGCCGTGGATTCCGAGTGGATAACGCGTCGTCCAATAAACACGGAGGTGTTAAACGTTACATTCGATGGAAGCCTCCAACAAGTCCGTCGGCAGTTCACAAATCTACTCTGATCGCAACGCTACGCGGGACCCGGCACAATCTTTCCTGATGGAAAATAATGATTAACGTCTTGTTGGGAATGTATTCCGGCGCATGGCCACCGCCAGTCCTCGTCCGCCAGCCAGTGCATTTTTCAACGCCATACTTTTCGATAGCTGACGAAAGATTGAACGAGACGGTGGGAGGACCCGAGAACGGAATGATTTAAATATTTTGTTGCTCCCGATCAGTGCGGCGCCTTGTGCGGCAGATTCACGGTGGATTTTTCACAACACGACCTAATTCACACCCCTCTAGTGTAGAACATAGTCCATCGTTTACGACACGGAACGCGGAATGTAGTTTGTATGATGAATTCTCGCAAACTCACTCCACCACAACTGCTGCTCCTCGTTCTGCTGTCAGTAGCGGCTTGTTTTATCAGCCCCAGAATGGCATGTTCAAAAATCAATCATAAATTAACCGCCCGAACGGCTCGTTTTGGCTTCCAAGTTTCGGTCCCACCAGCCGTTGCTCCTTGCGCACAAACGCGTGTCTAGTTGTTTGGTTTGATGGCGTCGTAAAAACGGATCTATTTCGCCCCGGGCGCGGCCCCGTATCGGATATAGAATGTCCCTGCCGGCCCTGTTCCGGTGCGGTAAACAATGCCCGGCACGTCACTGTTTCTGTATCGTAAAACTTTCGTGATGCCCGCGCGTCCAGCGATCGATCAACGAGCACGCATGGGAAAGATGTGTGCTCCCCGTGCTCGTGAGGCACGTTCCGGCACGTTCCTAATTTACGAATAATTTTTAATTTTCCGGGTAGCCGGACGGTACTTTATTAGGCTGCCGATCGACAATGAATTCGACGAGGCACACGAGCGCTCGCGCACGCCCACCCTGCATGTAAATATTTACTCCATAACCTCAAATCGTAGAGGTGCGATCAGTTTTATTGCCGCTTTAATAATACGAATAATCATCGCGCACAAATCGATGCCAGCGAATTTTGCACGATGTCTTGCTACCCTGCTTGGCTCATCATGCCAGAGATGACCTACTCACGGAGTTGCCCGGTGGCAGAGATCCTCCCGATCGTCATGATTATGAGCCGCCCATTAAGTGGCCACCGTAAGCGCCTGAGTGCGGTGGTTCTGGTTTGTGTTCGGTGCGATAACCATTCCGAGGCACCCGGCCCCTCGAACGCGCGCTCTGCCCTGCTGGAAGTTAATCTGCGTGCAGTTCATATCCGAAAAACCCGAAACCGTGGTGCGATCGTTATCGACCCGTTTAAGGTTAAATAAACACTTCCTCCGCGCCGGTTGCGTACTTACATTCGAGCTTCGTAACCCGGTCGCAGCAGCATTCTTTGATCGCACGGTATTTGCTGCAGGATCCGGCGTTGGCTTTGCACCGTTCGTCCAACTGACGCATGCAGGTGTGTGGTATCCATGGCAGTTGCTCTGGGGAAAACGGGGAAGAAGAAAAAAACACACACAGCAAATGATGATACGCGTGTTGGTTAGCTTGGTTGAGGCGTGGGGAAAGGGACTTGAGTCACGTCCACCCGCTTCGAAGAAGCACGTGTATTTGGTTGAATTTTTATTTTCTTCGCGCCACAACACGGGCCCAGGCCCATCTTCTCTGGGAGGGTAGTTTTGTTTCGTTTGCGAAACGAGCTAATTTACACACGGTATCGAAACCCATTTCAACACCGGATTGCGAACGGTCCGGATTTAAATATGGACTTCGCTGGAGCTTGTTAGTTATGGGGCGTATGGGGTGGGGAGTTCTTCATTAGCACGATTAGCTGCTGGTTGTATCGGGAGCACTGTTGGGGTGATCTGTCTACAACTACATTCTAAATTTAAGCAGGAAAGTCATAGTTCTTCAGAGTGCAAGCGTTGACACAATCCTCTAGAAGGAGATACAGTATGATGTGATGTTCCGTTCAGTCTTATAAGGCACATCATATTGATATCTATGAGTACATAACAAAAATTATTATCACAAATGTCTTTCCTCGCATACGAGGCAAACGAATAAGAAGATGTGTGTAAATAATCAATAAGATCAAGAGCTCCTGAGTTTCTTGATTAGATTAAGAGTCCATACGTCTAACGATACCCGTTCTTCTGGTCCTAATTTAGTTCAAAACTCATTTCTTCCTAAGTACATCCAAATTTCACATTTAAATGGAATCAACTGGGAAACTTCTGAAGATGTTCATGCACATCTCCCCTTTCCAGCAAATAACGTCCATAAAATTGGGACCTCTGCAGGCCCGAAACGTCTAAATTGAACCGCCTGGAAGCCAACAACTCCAAACGGGAGCGAGAAAGCGATGCGTTCGTTTCACGAAACATTTTTCCAATAACCAATGCTATCAAATTTCCCCATAATCGCCCTATCTTCCACCTGCGCCACTGGTCGCTGGCGCTACTTTCGGAACGGCATACCTTAACCTAACCCAAGCCCCAGCCGTGCTCCCAAAACCGATCTAACCGATCAGTGCGGCTCCGATTACGGTGCCGCGCGCTAATCCGCGCGCCAAGAGACGACCCCGGAATGTCTAATGAGGGTGAAAAGTGGCAAACCTCGTTTTTTTTTCTCGTTCCGCATTTGTACCGTCATTATTGTTATTGTTATTATCCACGATTAATTGTGCTGCGCATCCGCATTAGGGAAATGCGCGTACACTCCGCTCGGACTGGCCGGCCAAGAAGCGTTGGAAGAGCATTAGATAATGCACCGATAGAACCGTATCAGATTACGCGCGGCCGCAGCTGTGCCCGGGTCAATTTGAAGGCCATCGCCGGGCGGTCGGTGGTCGGTGGAGCAGATCGGCATCAAGTTACGCGTCTTGTGCTGAGGGTCTGAGTCACGGTTCTGCTCACTGGGTTACGCGTGCCCGTGTGTCGTTGTGCGACGTGCGCCTTTGGTACAAGTCGATCTTCAAGCGAAGAGGTGCGTGCTCGGCATACCAATGCTGCACGCCGATGGAATGCTGCCGGTCCCTCTTCTCCGCAGCGGGGACAATTTGGGTGTAACTAATGTGCAAAAGTTTTACAAGCGCACTCTGCAACGCACACCCATGGCGACGGTGATCAGTTGATCGTGAAATTTGAGCGATCGGATCAGGGGCGCACAACGGACGATCATAAATTGTGCGGGTGCACGCGGCGTGCATGTCATCAAGATGGCTGCGAAAGGTAGTTACCGTAGCAGGCGGAAGATGACGATGACAGCTTGATGCATGTAAATATTTACTCCATAACCTCAAATCGTAGAGGTGCGATCAGTTTTATTGCCGCTTTAATAATACGAATAATCATCGCGCACAAATCGATGCCAGCGAATTTTGCACGATGTCTTGCTACCCTGCTTGGCTCATCATGCCAGAGATGACCTACTCACGGAGTTGCCCGGTGGCAGAGATCCTCCCGATCGTCATGATTATGAGCCGCCCATTAAGTGGCCACCGTAAGCGCCTGAGTGCGGTGGTTCTGGTTTGTGTTCGGTGCGATAACCATTCCGAGGCACCCGGCCCCTCGAACGCGCGCTCTGCCCTGCTGGAAGTTAATCTGCGTGCAGTTCATATCCGAAAAACCCGAAACCGTGGTGCGATCGTTATCGACCCGTTTAAGGTTAAATAAACACTTCCTCCGCGCCGGTTGCGTACTTACATTCGAGCTTCGTAACCCGGTCGCAGCAGCATTCTTTGATCGCACGGTATTTGCTGCAGGATCCGGCGTTGGCTTTGCACCGTTCGTCCAACTGACGCATGCAGGTGTGTGGTATCCATGGCAGTTGCTCTGGGGAAAACGGGGAAGAAGAAAAAAACACACACAGCAAATGATGATACGCGTGTTGGTTAGCTTGGTTGAGGCGTGGGGAAAGGGACTTGAGTCACGTCCACCCGCTTCGAAGAAGCACGTGTATTTGGTTGAATTTTTATTTTCTTCGCGCCACAACACGGGCCCAGGCCCATCTTCTCTGGGAGGGTAGTTTTGTTTCGTTTGCGAAACGAGCTAATTTACACACGGTATCGAAACCCATTTCAACACCGGATTGCGAACGGTCCGGATTTAAATATGGACTTCGCTGGAGCTTGTTAGTTATGGGGCGTATGGGGTGGGGAGTTCTTCATTAGCACGATTAGCTGCTGGTTGTATCGGGAGCACTGTTGGGGTGATCTGTCTACAACTACATTCTAAATTTAAGCAGGAAAGTCATAGTTCTTCAGAGTGCAAGCGTTGACACAATCCTCTAGAAGGAGATACAGTATGATGTGATGTTCCGTTCAGTCTTATAAGGCACATCATATTGATATCTATGAGTACATAACAAAAATTATTATCACAAATGTCTTTCCTCGCATACGAGGCAAACGAATAAGAAGATGTGTGTAAATAATCAATAAGATCAAGAGCTCCTGAGTTTCTTGATTAGATTAAGAGTCCATACGTCTAACGATACCCGTTCTTCTGGTCCTAATTTAGTTCAAAACTCATTTCTTCCTAAGTACATCCAAATTTCACATTTAAATGGAATCAACTGGGAAACTTCTGAAGATGTTCATGCACATCTCCCCTTTCCAGCAAATAACGTCCATAAAATTGGGACCTCTGCAGGCCCGAAACGTCTAAATTGAACCGCCTGGAAGCCAACAACTCCAAACGGGAGCGAGAAAGCGATGCGTTCGTTTCACGAAACATTTTTCCAATAACCAATGCTATCAAATTTCCCCATAATCGCCCTATCTTCCACCTGCGCCACTGGTCGCTGGCGCTACTTTCGGAACGGCATACCTTAACCTAACCCAAGCCCCAGCCGTGCTCCCAAAACCGATCTAACCGATCAGCGCGGCTCCGATTACGGTGCCGCGCGCTAATCCGCGCGCCAAGAGACGACCCCGGAATGTCTAATGAGGGTGAAAAGTGGCAAACCTCGTTTTTTTTTCTCGTTCCGCATTTGTACCGTCATTATTGTTATTGTTATTATCCACGATTAATTGTGCTGCGCATCCGCATTAGGGAAATGCGCGTACACTCCGCTCGGACTGGCCGGCCAAGAAGCGTTGGAAGAGCATTAGATAATGCACCGATAGAACCGTATCAGATTACGCGCGGCCGCAGCTGTGCCCGGGTCAATTTGAAGGCCATCGCCGGGCGGTCGGTGGTCGGTGGAGCAGATCGGCATCAAGTTACGCGTCTTGTGCTGAGGGTCTGAGTCACGGTTCTGCTCACTGGGTTACGCGTGCCCGTGTGTCGTTGTGCGACGTGCGCCTTTGGTACAAGTCGATCTTCAAGCGAAGAGGTGCGTGCTCGGCATACCAATGCTGCACGCCGATGGAATGCTGCCGGTCCCTCTTCTCCGCAGCGGGGACAATTTGGGTGTAACTAATGTGCAAAAGTTTTACAAGCGCACTCTGCAACGCACACCCATGGCGACGGTGATCAGTTGATCGTGAAATTTGAGCGATCGGATCAGGGGCGCACAACGGACGATCATAAATTGTGCGGGTGCACGCGGCGTGCATGTCATCAAGATGGCTGCGAAAGGTAGTTACCGTAGCAGGCGGAAGATGACGATGACAGCTTGATCAACTGTTAACTGTCTTTACCTATCGTGCGCTGCCCCACCGGCACCGGCGGAATGGCGCATTGTGTTGTGTCGCCCGAGTCGTTTGGGCACGTCATAATCAATCTGCGTCCCGAAGGGTTAGATTAAAGCAACCCCGGCAACTTTTCGTACCCGATGTCACCGTCACTGCCCGTCGTCATCAATTGATCGGCCATTTGGCGTCGGAGTCGGAGTGTGCATTTGAGCGGACGGACATGCGCTTCACAAACGGGCTGCCATAATTCAATGAACGGACTAATCGAACCATTGTGCTAGAATGTTAATTAAGCAGGAACCTCACGAGCACGGCAAGACGTACAAGCGCCGCCGTGTGTCCTTGTGTTTGTGCCTCACACAAAGTTGACCCTCTTTCCCGGACTCGGACGACAGGACAACGCACCAAATGGTGAACTTTCGGTCCTTAACTCCTGGTTCCCCTTTCGAGCGTATTGTAGCGGCGCAACAAAGAACAACTCGCCGGTTCTTGTGGGTCCCTCATGCGAACATCTGTTTCTGTTCTGCCAGAACACCCCTGCGAGACCTACTTTTCCCTCTCGTGCCCATTAGGAGTTCCCCCTGGAGTCCGCCGGGAGTCCCTTCGGTTCAACAACCTTTCCGGCGTGCGTGAGCTAGCCCAACATACACACACACGCGCGCACGGAATAAAAACACGTGCCGTTCCCGTGTTTCTAGCTGTTGGTGCATAAATTATGTCGAGCGGAATGTATGATTTCGTTTTTACCCGTCCGTCGTCTGTGATGGTGGTGAATCGTTATTTTGATATACTCGAGCCGGGTGTTTCCGGGGACTCGCCCTGGGACTCCGCCTTGGGATGGTGGCAATTTCTGCGCGCTCCTGTTGTGTGGACATTTTGATAAGATTCGCTAGCGTTCAGGGTTCCGGAGCGGAAATGATTGGTTTCGCGAGTTGTGTACCGAACCCGTTGGCCCGTTGCTTCGGTCACGTAACAGCGATAGTGTCGCTTCTATCTTGCAGATTACACGGAAGCGCACCGGGTGTGGAATCAAACGACTAAGCGGTTTTTTTTCTATGCAATGTTTATTCATTGCCAGTGTTTGTTCTTTGGTCTGAGTGTATCTAGCTGTGTGGAGCATTTAAGCGAAGATCTAAGTGACGATGAATGTGGATATAACAACTAGCTTACCGTTTACCAAAAGATGACAATCAGAGGTTTATATTTTGTATACAAATTAACACAATGGCAACAATTGTAATGTGCAAAAATCAGGTGAGAATGCCTAATGACATCCCTTGGAAAGCCGCTATCAAACATTTCCAATTCCGCGCATCGAGCTTTATTTTCCAATGACTCATTCCATCTAGCATTCGATATGTATTTTCGGCACAAACAAGTTGATTCGTTTCAAAGATTGATTAATGCTCGGAGAACCCATGAGTCAAACTATTTATAGATACCATTTTATACTGCATTTTGCATACCAGTAGATTCGAAACAGTGTGATCAAGTACAGCTTTTAAAAAACAAAATGGCTGAAGTTAAAGAATATCAACCAATTTTATGTCGAAACTAAGCAATAATTGTTGGACTTATCTCATCAAACATCCTACGAACATCGGAAATCTTCACAATACTAGTACTGACGATGATAAGATACTTCTAGCTTTGTTCTGTATGTTGTAGCTTTGTTTTACAAACAGTCACGATGCGCTTTCTCAGACCTTTAGTCAAAAGCGGATGTAAGATTCTGTTTTAACTACAGCCCTTAGCTGCAAACAATCCACGGGAAGCAGCTCGTTGCAAATCGGTAAGATCGTACCGAGTGGAGCGTTCCATTCGCTGCACGTCTGCCGCTACAGCAAACATAGGAAGCGGAGCGGCCCGATATTGTCATGCAAATCGATTGTTTGCGCACACCGTCCCGGGCGACATCTGCCTCCGGAGAGCGACGGCTCTTGATCGCACAAGGCACCATATCTTGGGCGCCCGCGGACGTCCACAAGCGGCTGGCGCACACTTGGCTGTCCTCAGAGCAGCCATGCGGAAAAACATGCGACCGATTGAGCAATGGTCACCACTGCAAACGGTGTCACACTGCCGTCGCCAAAAGAAAGCTCACGATGAAGCTGTCCAGCGCAAAAGGGCACACCAAGACAGTACACAGTTCCATCCTTGGGCGCTAAACGCACCCACCTATCCCATTTGGAGACGCGTTGCGATGCATCGTACCGTTCGCCCGTGACGTTGAGGCCAATTTCACCAAACAAAAAAAAACACCCCTACTCCACCAACCGACCGACTAATCAACTTTGCAATTGTGAATGCAATTTGGTGCGTTAGTGTCTCGTTATCATCATCCCACGGCGGCGGCGACATCGCCACACACGAACGTGAAGCCCCCCCCGCCCCCCATTACGGGGCCAAACCGCTTTTGTTTCCCGGCAATTTTCCATCAAAAGCGGCGCCCATTTGCTGCATCATTTTCCGAAACGGGGTCCAGGGATGACGCTGCTCAGCCTGGCCCTGGGAGGTGGTCATTTGAAAACCGTTTACATTAGCGACATGACATAACACACATCATCTCGCGAAGAAGCGTGTGTTTCTAGAGGACGGAGACCTGTTGCGTACGCGAGCGGCAAAACTTTCCTCTTTCCGGTTTCCGATGCCCTAACCGGAACGTAATGATACGTGCACGGACGGTTTCGCGTGGGACGGGGGTTTTGCATCGGAAGCTAAATCCCCCCCGTGCGCTCCGGCGTAGCGCAAGTGAAGTACAATAATAGGCCAAGGCCACGCGGGCCGTGAGGAAGGAACATCAGCAGAGGTCTCAAATGTTTGCCCGTGCATCGTGAGCATCGCGGGCACGAATTCGGAGGGCCGAATTTGCGCAAATAAGCCGGAGTATCATATGTCATTCGAATCGGGGAATCAAACAAGACACTGATTACGGAACAATGTTCCCTTCAATCTTGACAGCCGCCAGGGCACGGAAAGGAAAACGAAAATGTGCTCTCCCTGGTGGAATCGTTCCAGTTTCACCTATGCCGTGACATCATCCATGTTCCAACATGCATGGCGTGACCTCGTTTCACTTAAAGAGTACACCTATCCGGCTCAAGGGACCAACAACGCTTCCCGACGTCGCTGCCTTAGCAATTAAATCCCAATCCAATGGATTGGTACGCTTGGGAGACCACTTGAAGGAACGCGACCTGTGACGTCACCCACCGAGCCTCGCCGTGGTGGCATGATTCAACGGCAAACACGATGAGTCATACTGGCAGGACGAAATATAGCGTCCTTGGCGCTCCTTA
Source organism: Anopheles cracens (assembly GCA_002091845.1). NCBI lineage: Eukaryota > Metazoa > Arthropoda > Insecta > Diptera > Culicidae > Anopheles > Anopheles cracens. The sequence goes on along the minus strand of KZ068524.1, from coordinate 88,468 downwards.
CCTTTGGTGTGCGAATACTCGCAGCAGCAGTGATCGTTGAGGAATTCGCTCGACCGACAGTAGTGCAGGAGCGTGGCGTTGCACTGTTTGCACCAGGCCGGAAGTCGGTGCAGCTCGGAGTCGTTCAAGGCCGCCACGTACCGGCGTGCGTCCGTTTCGGTCTGCTCGTGTTCGACGTGGTAAATTACGACGGCGTCCGGCGTCGGGTAGGTCGCCTTCGAGTGCGTGTCCTCCTTCTGGTGCGGGTGATGTTGGTGCCGATGGGGCAAGTCCTGGTCCTCCGGGAGGTGCACCTCGTTGGTTGCTACGGCAGCCGTTGTCAGGGGCGACTTCCACAGTCCGGCGCCGGAAAAAACCACCAGCAGTCGAAGTAGTCGCAGTGGCGCCATGGTAACGCGTTCGAATGGGAGTTTGTGTTTTAGTTTTTACGTTCCGCTCTCGTCCGTTTCGTCCCTATCGCACTGCTGGCGGCTTTCGTAGGGATGCGATGAAATTTGAACGCAAATGTCGCATGTTTCCCTCTTCTTTCTCACTCTAAGGAAACACTTTCACCGGCATGCGAGACAACATATTGAAACCATTCGCTTTCACTAGGACGTTGTTGCACAATTTGCACGCATTAGTATTAGAACCGCTTGAGGCACGCACTCGATGTATCGAAAGGATAACAACTATGCTACGGACACACGATTATGTTGGTCAAAGTACGCACACAGTCACGCGCATCATAAAAAAATCAGCAGAGGTCTCAAATGTTTGCCCGTGCATCGTGAGCATCGCGGGCACGAATTCGGAGGGCCGAATTTGCGCAAATAAGCCGGAGTATCATATGTCATTCGAATCGGGGAATCAAACAAGACACTGATTACGGAACAATGTTCCCTTCAATCTTGACAGCCGCCAGGGCACGGAAAGGAAAACGAAAATGTGCTCTCCCTGGTGGAATCGTTCCAGTTTCACCTATGCCGTGACATCATCCATGTTCCAACATGCATGGCGTGACCTCGTTTCACTTAAAGAGTACACCTATCCGGCTCAAGGGACCAACAACGCTTCCCGACGTCGCCGCCTTAGCAATTAAACCCCAATCCAATGGATTGGTACGCTTGGGAGACCACTTGAAGGAACGCGACCTGTGACGTCATCCACCGAGCCTCGCCGCGGTGGCATGACTCAACGGCAAACACGATGAGTCATACTGGCAGGACGAAATATAGCGTCCTTGGCGCTCCTTACCTTTGGTGTGCGAATACTTATCGGTTCCGGAATCGATTATGGGTCGGAATCGGAACCACGTAGGTTCGATTCTGAGTACCAGTCACTAGTAAACAACACGGGCCACGACGATTGCCGAGCAGGGTCGAAAGCTCGAAGTGTAGAGAAATTTTCGATGTGTCCTCAATGTGGAAAAGTGAAGAGAGAGAGAGAGAGAGTTAAATAGTCGAAATGGAAACTAATTACACTGAAGTGTGTATGTTGGCTGCATGGAATTTCAATGCATAGTTAACCGAAGACAAAATGAATATACTTATTTAAAACAAAGGAAAATATCGATCATCTTAAACACTTTGAAATCTTTCATAAGCTTCGTCATCTGTGAAGCTTTCTTCATTAGTTCTAAGTTTATACACCAGAGACCGCGCCAAAAAGACACTCGAGGGAAGGTGCACTATGGGATGTGCGAATTGAAAAGACTCAAAATTGATCTCCACTCATCGACAGCGAACAATCGTCTCGCTCGAGATTATTTACGCATTTCTTGCATTGTTAAAGCGCTTACAAAACGTTAATATATTTTGCTCGATTAGTTACTCATAAGAATTCCATACAGCCCTGGTTCCTGTACAACTGTTTTATAATAATGTTGAATTTCTGCCGATTGACCCGGTGTGTGGTCGCAAAAGTCGCTCACGACTTTGAGGGTCTCTCTTTCTGCATCTCGTTCTAGCGGAGTGCTCTTGCTCGCTCGCTCACAGTGAAAGCCGGGAGATCCTGCGGTCAATTTTGACAGAACGCGTTGACAGCTGTGACAGTTGTTGTTGTTGTTGTTCTCCTTCTTCTTGATCTCTTTTTGTGAAATTTGTGCGTGCATTTTTCGTGAATTTCGTGAAAATCCCGTGGCCCTGGTGGTTTTTCCGTGCGGGGGTGGTTTCGCGATCGTTTTTCGCTGCTGCAGGTGCTGTTCGTGTGTCGGTGCTTCACATTGCAGCAGGATTCGTACGACGTTTCCGGATGGATTTACCGTGGTGACGACAGATTGCACAAGCACGGTAGGGGGTAGGTGTGTGTGTGTGGGTTTTTGACCAAGGAGAGGCTGCGGGGGTTTGTGCAAGAGTGTGCATGTGCGTTGTGTGTGTGGTCATTGTAGTGCAGTGTTTTCTGGTGTTTTGCGATATCGTGCTTGCATTCAATATAGCGAAGCAGTAGAAGAAAAAATCACGGGAGCAGCACGAGGAGGCAGTGCACGCGAAAGGTAAGAAGGAGAAAATAGGAAGGAGAAAATTCAACACAAATACTCGTGGTTGGTGTGTGTGCGTGGTGCATTCCTTCACACGCATACGTATCCTTACACTCGAGGTGGTGTATTATTACGAGAGTGTTTTTGCTGGCTGTGTGCGTGCCATGTGCTGCCAGCCTGCGGAGACAGTGCTGCCAGGTTCGCGTGCCAAATGAGTTTTTAAACGGTCGAAATACGACGTCGTTTTGTGAGACGTCGTACACGCGCGTACAAGAACATCAAACAATCGGGTGTTCTTTGCGCGAAGTCGCCGTGGCCGTTGTTTCGTGTAAATTGGAAGCACTAATTGGACGCAGCGGACTGTGTGCTTGTGTGTCTGTGTGTCTGAGGTGGTAAATTTTTTCGGGATGGTTTTTTTCTTCCTTCTTGTAGTTGTCGACTCTATCCATCGTCTGCTGTAAAGAGCGATCGATCAGTTTTGCATTTGGCGCGGTGCTCGGGACGAATTTCCGGTTCCAATTTAGTCACCGGGCGCCGGTCCGCCGGCCAGCTCGATCGGGCGGAGAATGAAAAGAGTGCATTCAACAGCATCGAAGCTTGACGAACGCAGCGGAGGCTCCAGTGAAGCAACGCGCTGCAAGCAGGGTTGGATTGCTGCCTTTCGGGGTTTCGTTCGAGCACGGCACCGTCGAGTGGGCTTTGGATGCTAAGAATAGGAGTAAATATTAGAGACTCAAATACGCTTGCTCGTGTGGCTGGCTGTTGTCAGCTATCGTTACCAAAAATCATTAAAACATATTCATTTATCGGCCTGTTGATAGTTATACAATCCAAAGCGTCGTACGTACACGTCAAAATATAATTGAATACTTGTCACGAAACAGCGCGGCAAATTTGTGGCCATTTGTAATGCTGTCCCACGGACGCACTAAATCTCCTCCGGGCGCGCACGTTTAAGATGTGTGCTATCGATACGGTTGGAATAAATCGGCAACCAACCGTTGCCATTCCGGTTGCTGGTTGGGGCCAGCGGTGTGGCTGCGTTCGATTAAGCGGCAATTTGAAAGGCAAGACAGTGGTAGGGCCGCCCTCTAGTTCTCCCCCCCCCTTTAAGGAATCGAGCCACATTTTGTCCCCGGTGAGGGCGGCCGCCGTACGCTTGAACTAATCGTGACGATAAATCATAATGCCACTGCTGGAAGGGCTTTCGAGCGGCTCTCGGGGCAGGTATTTGGGTCGGTTTCATGGTGCGCACGGTGATGCACTTATCAAGGTGCATTAAATAATGAGAGTCCGCCCTGAGGAGCCGTTCACCGCGCTCTGTGGGAAGGAGGATGTATTTGTGGTGGTGGTGGTAGTGGTGATGTTGATCCGTCGATTTTGTTTCATTAATTTCCATGTGTCAGATCGTAGAAACATATCTCTTTCACGCACTTTCCTACCCTGCACGACAACGATCGCGATCTTTTTTTTGTTGGTTATATGGTATGTCGATTATTGTAGACGCATTCAGTTAGAACATATCACAAGGAGTGGTGGGTTCCTCATGATATCAAAAAATACTGTAGATGCAGATTTATCATAAATATTTATTATTATATTAGTAAAAATCATTAACTTTATCATAGTTTTAGAAGATAAGATTTAAAAAAATCTCAAACGCAAGAAAACAAATTTAACTTCAGAAGTAATCAGGCGTCGAAGTTTTATCAGCTCTTATCTTGATAATAGCAATATAATAGTTAATGTAAAGCTATTAATGGTTCTGGTGGGTAGGACGGTAATAAAACAACTTGACAGGGAACCAAACAAAATTAAGTAACAAAACAGCCACCACGTAATGAAGAACGAAACCATCTCCCGTCTCCAGAGTCAAAGCTTCCCCGGCACGTTCTGGTAACTGCAATAAAAAGATGAAGAATAAATCACGGACAATCTACTCTCGGTTTAAAGGAGCAGCAGCAACAGCAACAACAACGGCCAAAAAAACGGACGCGGTTGGTTCAATCACCTGGGTGAAGGTTTTTCGGGCCTGGAAAGCGTCATGCGCGCATTTATTGCATTTATCGAGGAGGTGCAACCTGCCGCCATGCCACGGGACTCACACACACACGCGGCGTTTCCGGACAGGACGAAGATCGCGATCGGGCAGGGGGACGCAGATGGCGCGCGCTGAGTACTGCCACATACCTGCATGTACGGCTGGTACTTGATTTTTCGGGCATTTTTTTTGTCGTTCTTCTCCTCTGTCTGTCGTTAGTTTGCAAGAGCGGTAGGAAAGAACAGAAGAAAAAAAACAGCGTAAACGATTTCTAGATGATTTGCATATATCAAGCGCGTACGGCCTCCCACTTTCCGGACTCTTCGGGATGCATTTTTTTGCGGTGGAAGCTTTTGTTGCTTTTTTTTGGTTCCCCCGTACAAAGTATAAACGGTGGAACGAACCACGACGGATGCTGCGATCGAGCAGCGATGGATTTAGTGGACTTGAACTGGAGGGGGTAGTTCTTAAGCCGACTCCCCTCCACCGATCACTCAGTTCCTCGTCCCTGCGTCACCAGCCTCACCATTGTGTGTGCTGAAAAGCGCGTCCATTTTATGACTCCGCTTATGCTGTTGTGTCTGGGCGTGTGTCCTCAAATCTCGGTGGCTGCATC
>KZ068524.1:70580-80918 GCA_002091845.1 Anopheles cracens | reverse complement strand
GCCTAATCTGTAGCCCAACGTGAACCCAGAAAAATCTGCAAAAAATATAAATGTTTGTTTTGCGAAACAGCTCCAATAAGATGCGTAACAATGGTACATTTACACTACTTATTACCGAAATCATCGCGATCAGGCCCTGTAAAGAAGTGTTGGAGGCTGCTAATAACGTGTAGTACGAACACAGTGAGTGAGGGAAATCGTGTATAAGTGTTCTTCGAGAGAACTGTTATACTGAGAGAACTGATCGTACAAGCGCATGCCGGCCTGCATCCACCTCACGTCCACTTCGCTGCACTTCATTCGTCAGCATATCAGGCACCACAGCACAGCACAAAAAACCGTCACACTGATGAGACTGTCAAATTTGACGAAGACAGGTCGATCACCCCGCCGATCACTCGCACCAAACAATGGCGAGTCCGTGACGATCGACGCCGCGCACCAAAGCCCCCGGTGTTGAGTGGGTGCGTTGAGTCATGATGCAGCAGGCCTCTCAACACACGGTTGCTGCACCGGCATGGAAGTAGCACACACGCACACCGTCGAAACGGCTAAAATAACATAAGTAAAAAAGGGCTCAAATAAACATGCGAGCCATTCAGTGCATTGTGTTTGCAGTGTTCTTTTGGCTCTGGAATTGTTTCGGCAATTCCAACCTTTTTTTCGGGAAGGATGAACCATCACGCTGCACGAAATTATCTGCACGAAATTTGTTTATTTTGGTGGAACACATTTCCTTCTTCCTTTCTGGCCCATTATCATCGCGGTTGGACACGACACGGGTGCCATCAGTTACGAATTGCATCTGCGATACATTGCCGGCCTGCTGCGTCTGTCAAGTGTGTCATTTTTGTCTCTCTCGCCCTGTTGGCACGGCCGTTTAACAGACTCGTTGGCCTAACATCCGGCCTAACATCTTCTACACTGTTGCAAGTGTTATTTAATCCTCACCGCAGGGCCGCCCTGTGTGGCAAAAAATATAAATGTTTGTTTTGCGAAACAGCTCCAATAAGATGCGTAACAATGGTACATTTACACTACTTATTACCGAAATCATCGCGATCAGGCCCTGTAAAGAAGTGTTGGAGGCTGCTAATAACGTGTAGTACGAACACAGTGAGTGAGGGAAATCGTGTATAAGTGTTCTTCGAGAGAACTGTTATACTGAGAGAACTGATCGTACAAGCGCATGCCGGCCTGCATCCACCTCACGTCCACTTCGCTGCACTTCATTCGTCAGCATATCAGGCACCAGTACCACAGCTCAAAAAACCGTCACCGTCACACTGATGAGACTGTCAAATTTGACGAAGACAGGTCGATCACCCCGCCGATCACTCGCACCAAACAATGGCGAGTCCGTGACGATCGACGCCGCGCACCAAAGCCCCCGGTGTTGAGTGGGTGCGTTGAGTCATGATGCAGCAGGCCTCTCAACACACGGTTGCTGCACCGGCATGGAAGTAGCACACACGCACACCGTCGAAACGGCTAAAATAACATAAGTAAAAAAGGGCTGAAATAAACATGCGAGCCATTTAGTGCATTGTGTTTGTAGTGTTTTTTTGGCTCTGGAATTGTTTCGGCAATGGGAAATCAACCCAATCCGCATCCCCAACACAATGGAACCTTTTTTTCGGGTAGGATGAACCATCACGCTGCACGAAATTTGCTTGTTTGGTGGAACACATTTCCTTCTTCCTTTCTGGCCCATTATCATCGCGGTTGGACACGACACGGGTGCCATCAGTTACGAATTGCATCTGCGATACATTGCCGGCCTGCTGCGTCTGTCAAGTGTGTCATTTTTGTCTCTCTCGCCCTGTTGGCACGGCCGTTTAACAGACTCGTTGGCCTAACATCCGGCCTAACATCTTCTACACTGTTGCAAGTGTTATTTAATCCTCACCGCAGGGCCGCCCTGTGTGTCTGTGTGTTTGTGCTCGTGAGTAAGAACGAAGCGCGCATGGGAGGGCTGCATGATTTATGCGATCGTAATGAGCGTGATGCATTACCGCGCGGCAAAATGCATGCGGCCGTTTGTTTTAATGTAACCAAATCACACACAGCGCGAGTCCACACACTAAAAAAGTCCAAAAACAGAATAGAACACTGTCTAAATATAAGTTCGACAGGAAAGTAGAAAATATGTTCCTGGCCAAGTGTGGTGTAGCCGCCTGTCAGCGAAATTGTACATCCATCTCCGCTTTCGGGGTGGGCACGATCGCCACCGCCGCCGTACTGCAATTCGCTTTGGCCATGAAAATGACGGTCTCTCTGCATCTCTCTCTCACACACACAGCGGAGCGGAGGGAGGGAACTCCCCCCGGTATAGGCGTGTGTGTGTGTGTTGGGCAATGCGGATGGTTTTTGGGGTGGCTGCATGTGCACCGCAAAGCAGCTGGAGGAACACAGCAGCCGCTTTCGGGGTGGGCACGATCGCCACCGCCGCCGTACTGCAATTCGCTTTGGCCATGAAAATGATGGTCTCTCTGCATCTCTCTCTCACACACACAGCGGAGCGGAGGGAGGGAACTCCCCCCGGTATAGGCGCGTGTGTGTGTGTGTGTGTGTTGGGCAATGCGGATGGTTTTTGGGGTGGCTGCATGTGCACCGCAAAGCAGCTGGAGGAACACAGCAGCGCGTGAACGTTGCAGCGCGCCGAGAGAGTACCCAAGTCAAGTTCAGGGTCAGTACGGAAAGATTTATTTTAGTCAATTCTGCACAAACATACGCGTTCGCTCGTTCGATCGCGCACCCGTATGTGTGTGTTGGTGTGCGGCAACATTGCTGGTTCGCTTTTACGCTGATGTTTGGTGGGTTTTCTTTTTCTCTCTTTCGGGGCTCGGTTTTATAGCGTTTGGTTAGCTGCCAGCAGCAGACCCGCGCACATCGTCGCATCTGCTTGCGCTCTTACCCCCTCCCCCCACTCCCCCTCACCATCAAGATTTTCGATGGTTTTCCGCCCGGTTTTGGTTGTGTGTGCGACGAGACAGCGTTGGATGGGCTCCGACGGCGTCGGAGGTGCGTGTGCGTTGATTTTTTTTCGGTTGTTGTGCGTCTACGTGCCATTTCATGCCGGCGACAGTGCGTACCGCATCGCCGCACGCACTTTGGGGTTTTGCTTTGAGAGTATGTGTGTGTGTGTTTATGGTTCGCATATCTAAATCACCACGCAGCCGAGCTTTAGCCGGCCGGTTCCAGCCGATTTCCTACGCTACTGTAGAACGCTACTGTAGAGCGGCAGCGATGATTTCAGTCTCTCTTTGAGGCGTTTTTCAATGGAATTTGGGAGCATTTTATTTCTGTTCTTATTGGAATTCTTGGAATTTCTTCAAACGGTTTTGGTTGTGTGTGCGACGAGACAGCGTTGGATGGGCTCCAACGGCGTCGGAGGTGCGTGTGCGTTGATTTTTTTTTCGGTTGTTGTGCGTCTACGTGCCATTTCATGCCGGCGACAGTGCGTACCGCATCGCCGCACGCACTTTGGGGTTTTGCTTTGAGAGTATGTGTGTGTGTGTTTATGGTTCGCATATCTAAATCACCACGCAGCCGAGCTTTAGCCGGCCGGTTCCAGCCGATTTCCTACGCTACTGTAGAACGCTACTGTAGAGCGGCAGCGATGATTTCAGTCTCTCTTTGAGGCGTTTTTCAATGGAATTTGGGAGCATTTTATTTCTGTTCTTATTGGAATTCTTGGAATTTCTTCAAAAGCAGCAAGAGTTCTATAAATACACAAAAATATCCTCTTATTCATCTCAATGAATCCCGTCAGTTTGTGAGTTCCTCTTAATGTGATCCACTTGTGTCGTAATTTCATAAAAAGCTACGTGCTCTAGGCAGAATTAAAGCTAATTCCGAATTGTACATTATGTTCAAATACAGCTGCGCACACAACCGGTTGACGAATTCAATAAGCTACAACGAACAAAAAAAAAATAAAGACACACACACGCGACACGAAGACAACCCCACCGTGACGTGGCGGAAAACGGGTCCTGCCATTTTTCCACCCATTTGCCTTCTTCCGTGGGTAATTTGCCTGAAACATGTTCAATAATGTGACACATGCCCCTCGGGACCCGCTGATGACTCTGTTCGCTGGAAAAAGCGCTTTGCGTGTCGGCGAGTCGTCAACGTCGAAAATTGCTAACGAAACCGTAGGAACGACGACGATGCGGGCGTGGGATTCATTGGGTGAGATTCATTGCGATTACGGAGTAAAGTTCTCGATGTATAATTTTGCCTTTCCGATAGAGCAGAACACTATTTTTCGTTTGCGATTTTATTCCACTCCCACCGACTCCTCCGATTGAAGTTGTTTGGCGATTCCGCAGACGATGATAATCGCGTTCCGCTGATTATATGGTTCTTTCCACGGTGGCCGTGTCCGGTAGTGCGTGTGATTGGGGCCGAACGTCGGGCGGAAAAGATTTTGACGCGTTACCGGTAGTGTGAAATTGTATTCCATTGAGAGTGATTCCACTAAGTTGTTACTTTCGCTTTTTTTGCCCCCGTCAGCGCAATACATCTTACTTTCATTGGCCACGTTTGGCTGGCTGTGATATGTTATGCCCACAGCTAGGGTCTCTAGGCGACTGTAATAAATTGTCTAGCGGCGAAGAGAAGGAATAAAGAAACGATTGGTTTGAACATATAAAGACAACGTTTTTTTTCGGTTGTTGTGCGTCTACGTGCCATTTCATGCCGGCGACAGTGCGTACCGCATCGCCGCACGCACTTTGGGGTTTTGCTTTGAGAGTATGTGTGTGTGTGTTTATGGTTCGCATATCTAAATCACCACGCAGCCGAGCTTTAGCCGGCCGGTTCCAGCCGATTTCCTACGCTACTGCAGAATACTGAGCGGCAGCGATGATTTCCGTCTCTCTTTGAGGCGTTTTTCAATGGAATTTGGGAGCATTTTATTTCTGTTCTTATTGGAATTCTTGGAATTTCTTCAAAAGCAACAAGAGTTCTATAAATACACAAAAACATCCTCTTATTCATCTCAATGAATCCCGTCAGTTTGTGAGTTCCGCTTAATGTGATCCACTTGTGTCGTAATTTCATAAAAAGCTACGTGCTCTAGGCAGAATTAAAGCTAATTCCGAATTGTACATTATGTTCAAATACAGCTGCGCACACAACCGGTTGACGAATTCAATAAGCTACAACGAACAAAAAAAAAATAAAGACACACACACGCGACACGAAGACAACCCCACCGTGACGTGGCGGAAAACGGGTCCTGCCATTTTTCCACCCATTTGCCTTCTTCCGTGGGTAATTTGCCTGAAACATGTTCAATAATGTGACACATGCCCATGGTTCGCATATCTAAATCACCACGCAGCCGAGCTTTAGCCGGCCGGTTCCAGCCGATTTCCTACGCTACTGCAGAATACTGAGCGGCAGCGATGATTTCCGTCTCTCTTTGAGGCGTTTTTCAATGGAATTTGGGAGCATTTTATTTCTGTTCTTATTGGAATTCTTGGAATTTCTTCAAAAGCAACAAGAGTTCTATAAATACACAAAAACATCCTCTTATTCATCTCAATGAATCCCGTCAGTTTGTGAGTTCCGCTTAATGTGATCCACTTGTTTCGTAATTTCATAAAAAGCTACGTGCTGTAGGCAGAATTAAAGCTAATTCCGAATTGTACATTATGTTCAAATACAGCTGCGCACACAACCGGTTGACGAATTCAATAAGCTACAACGAACAAAAAAAAAGAAAGACACACACACACGCGAGACGAAGACAACCCCACCGTGACGTGGCGGAAAATGGGTCCTGCCATTTTTCCACCCATTTGCCTTCTTCCGTGGGTAATTTGCCTGAAACATGTTCAATAATGTGACACATGCCCCTCGGGACCCGCTGATGACTCTGTTCGCTGGAAAAAGCGCTTTGCGTGTCGGCGAGTCGTCAACGTCGAAAATTGCTAACGAAACCGTAGGAACGACGACGATGCGGGCGTGGGATTCATTGGGTGAGATTCATTGCGATTACGGAGCAAAGTTCTCGATGTATAATTTTGCCTTTCCGATAGAGCAGAACACTATTTTTCGTTTGCGATTTTATTCCACTCCCACCGACTCCTCCGATTGAAGTTGTTTGGCGATTCCGCAGACGATGATAATCGCGTTCCGCTGATTATATGGTTCTTTCCACGGTGGCCGTGTCCGGTAGTGCGTGTGATTGGGGCCGAACGTCGGGCGGAAAAGATTTTAATCAGTGGACATCTTGTTCGAATGGCATTGACCAGCACACGCTGGCGGGTTGTTGTGCCTTTTGTTCCCGTCTCTGATAAGCCGAGAGCGCCGGTTTGAACCTTAAAAAGCACCACAAACGTGACTGCTGCCGTGTTATTATTATTGTAGCAAATCTCGCGTTCCTGTGTGCCATTCCGTTCGCTTGCTGTGACGTCCATCGGGTGGTTTTGAAACGGTTGTGTAGGACTCTACTGCGCCGTTGATTGCTGCAGTTGCTGTCGTACGACCGTATGAAACCGTGTCGTGCACCGGCACTTTTAACCAGAACCTGGCCGGGCGGACCGGCAGATGTCTTCGCTTGATCGACAGAGATCAAACCGGTAGATCAGCAGCGCGATGTTGATAACCTCATGCGTCAATCGTGTCGCTGGTGCGCGAGGCGCTACTATGTGTGTAGTTTCACTGCTTTCGCGATCGACGTCGGTGCGTCCATCGTGCGTCCAGGATCGTCACGTTTGGCGAAACGTGACCGGCTAAAAGGTGCAGGAGCAGCAGGTTACCGTTAGCTCGTTCTAGGAGGCTAGTGTAATGAGGGAGGTGAAAATGAAAACGTGATTGGACAGAGTAGATGTACCAGGAGAGCATCAAGACAAACTTTCACTATCGCTCATTAGGGATTCGACTTAGTTTGGTTTGATGTTACTCTGGAAAACAATAGAGGATGATCATTTCAAACCACCAATGTCCAAATGTAAGGAACAACGATTGTTCCTTTCACCATCGTAGAACTTTCCGGAGAGCTTTTTCGCGGAAAGACCCTCCGGTCCCCGGGTCGTGTTCTGCATTTGTAATGTGATTCTTTCGGGTGCGGCTCGCACATCCCCCGGGAACACTCCAGCCTCGAGTACGCTAAGTGAAACAGTCCCCAGTTCTCGTTACGCATGCACCAGAACGAACCACTTCGGCTTCCTCATTGCGTAGTCGGAACCGAAATACTGGTGGGCTCTACTCCACCGTACCGTCATCCATATTCCGCGAGATAAGTGATTACGGAGCGGAGCCTTCACTCGGAAGGGCTCCTGCCGTCGTGGGCTCTGCCCGCAAGAAGGCTCCAAGCGCTCGCGAAGCCAACACGGTCGGGTTTTGTGTTGTTGTTGTCGAGTGCAATCCGTCTGGAGTCTGTGGAACTAGGATCGCACCGAGAATCGTCCGTGTCTTGTCAGCTCCGAATGGATTTACGAAGGAAGAACCGCTGTGATCCGGTTGTGAGGGCTTTTCCGGTGCTAACCCTCTCGAGTACGCGCCCATCCAGGGGGTGGGGGTTGGTTTCTCCCCCTGCCAAGGGCCACGAGGGCTGCATCGCACGTTCGATTACACTATCTAGGGGCGCTTTTGTGTCCACTCCACTCCAGCATCACCAGCATGCCATTGATTAGCGGCGCTGATACGCCCCGATAAGGACATACACCACCGCAAGGCGGCGCACACGGGTTATCAGCAAAAGGTCCGGCTGGGTGGTGGGTGGTGGCGATGTTGTAGATTTTGTTTTATTATTATTTGATTTTTGCATAAACAATATCGTACGTGTGTGCGCGCGCGGTTGCGCGCGCGATGTTATCAGCGCCCGAGTGCGCCCCCGTCGTATGCGAACGAGCCGCGAACAAGTGCACGCAAGTTTGCCTTGCATCGTAAGTGCATGATGATGACATAAAAAAAACCGCCGCAGGTATTAAGAGCTTTTCAATTGGCTCGCTCGGGCATGCGGTTGGGATACGGTGTTGTTGTTTGTTCAACAGCAACAGCGATATGAAAGTTCCGATAAATTTACACCCGTGTATTTGTGTGTGTGTGTAGTAGTAGTAGTAGTACTAGTACAGCATTGATTGATCGAAGAAAAACGTGGTGAAATAAGCCCCCGATGATGGCAAAACTAATAATCGTTCTAATCGCTCGCAAAATGAAACGGAAACGAAGTGAATCGGAAATCGGTTCGATTTGCGCTGCCAAATGTATGCTGCCCCGCATCAACCGGAACCCTTCGGACGTACGGGTGGGACCGGAGGCAAACTAATGTTAATGCCTGCGTTCGATTTAGCATTTTTTCGGGAGCATTTTTATCAGCTGGCCTCACGCAGATCACACGGACGTGCTCTTGTGTCGATTGTTTCGCGGCTTTTCCCCTTCCGTCACGGTCAAGTTCGGGTCGGGGTCTTCATCGTATTGCTGTTGGCGAAACAGAGAAGGAGGTACACTAGGTACACAAGGCAGCAGAGGATCATGCAGTGAATGTGACAGCTGGCCGGGAAGAAGACCCAACCGGGCTGTTCGTTTGATGCATGATAGATTAAAGATGAGCCTATGTAAAGTTTCGTCTTGTTTGTGTGCGGCGGGGAAAGGTGGCCGGAAAGGTGTTGAATAAAATTCGGACAAGGGCAATTGTTCGGTGCCAAGCGTTGTGTGGAATGGGGCCTGATTATACATCAGCTGTGGGCTTGAACTTGAGAGTGCGGAATGCATGGAAATTATTTAACGTCTTGTACAATGGTGAAAAATGTAAAGCAGTCAATGACAAATGTGTTTTTAGCTTCCTTCTTCTCACACTGCTTTGCTTTGCTTCTGCGAGATTAGATATGGACGCTTGGTGTTGGTGTAGAGAAATTGTTATCAGCTGTTTCTTGAGGGTGTGTCTTGTGTGGAGCGATTGGAAAAAAATCCCTCTTCTCCTTACTCGACAGCAAGATATATTTGCCTAATTAAAAAAATTAAGTTACAAACCACCAGGCGTCCGCTTTGCCATCCTGCCCTCATTAAAGGATCTATTTCCTTCAAGCTTATTCAAACACACCAGACCTATAAACAGCGATCTCACCGTAGTAAACTTCAATCATCAAACCGTTCGAAAGGAAGCGGAAAATATAATTTGCAGTTTACGTCCACCGTGATACGGTTTTTATCTTCGCCATCTTCACTTTAATGACGCTCGAAATCGTTTAATAATTTTCACCAGGCGCCTCCATTAGTAGCGACCGGAAAAGGCGAAGGGAGCTCGGCAAGAAAACGAAAGTTTTTCCGAGTTTTGAAATCGATTTTTCCCACCCGACAACGCTGCGTTGTGCTGTACTGGCTTGATCGCGGATGGGAAATTGTTGGCGGCTCGGTTTTAATTAGGCTCCGTTGTAAAATTCCACGAAAAGCGTGAAATCAATGCTAGACCTCGCAACGGCCATGGCAGAGAAAGCAGAAAAGCGAACCTTCAGCGTTCTGTTGGCGTGCCAGGCAGACAGAACTTCCTGTTCTCGCCCCTACCGGCCGGTTTCCATCGTCTTCCTGTGTCTGGGCTGTGTGTACGGCGCCAGCTGAGATTGATGGTCGAGGTTGTGTTTTTTGTTTCGATTTGCAAACATTTTTTAATCCCCCCGCCTCTCGACATGTTTAATACCAAACTTCGAGGCGAGATCGCATTTTCTTCTCCTTTTCCTCCCTCTACATGCTGCTGCCATTGTACACAACACACAAACACACACGTCGATCGTTCGGAGTCCGGGTGTGGTGTGTAGGTGATGGAAAGAGAAGGAAGCAGACCGAAAAAAGCAACCCAAAAACGTCCAAACCGGACTCTCTCGAGTGCTGTGGTGCGCGATAAAAGAACGCAAAAGCGCAAGCGAACGCAAAAAAAGACCATCACACATCTGCCCCATTCTTGCTTTCGCGCACGCATACACGCACGCGTTTCACTTTCGCGGGCGCTCGATCGCACCCTGGAGGAGGGCTGGCTTCAGAAGTTGGGAATGTTTTCGGGCGGCATTTTTCATCGCCAGCGAGACCAGGCCGCGGTGAATATGTTGCGAACCCTGCTGCCTGCCTTTCGAGTTTTGGGGGGGGGGGAGGCGACCCCCAGGCGATTAGTTGCGCTCGGTTGCATGTTTGGTCACGATTTGGTGGCTCAGAGTAGAGCACAGGGGTAGAGGGACATGGGTTGTTGTTGAGTTGTTCGTATGTGTTCGCAACAGCTGTGAGAGACCACGTACAACACACACTCACACGCAGCCGGGTATGAAATCCGCGATGTTTGGTATCACGACCACCAACACCAGCGGCGTGAGTGTGTGTCTGCGGTGTCTG
>KZ068524.1:45132-62703 GCA_002091845.1 Anopheles cracens | reverse complement strand
TTGGGGTGGGGGGGGGGGGGGGGGGAGGAGGCGACCCCCAGGCGATTAGTTGCGCTCGGTTGCATGTTTGGTCACGATTTGGTGGTTCAGGGTGGAGCACAGGGGTAGAGGGACACGGGTTGTTGTTGAGTATGTGTTCGCAACAGCTGTGAGAGACCACGTACAACACACACTCACACGCAGCCGGGTATGAAATCCGCAATGTTTGGTATCACGACCACCAACACCAGCGGCGTGAGTGTGTGTCTGCGGTGTCTGTTTGCCGGCCACCACAATCATCAGCATCATTATCTTCATCTTCGACGTCGTCGTCGCCTTCATGCCGTTGTCGTAAACGTCGTTGGCTCGCAAAGAGAGGCTCGACGACAAACACGACGATCGAACGGTTGAGTGTGCCTGTGTGTGTGCTGTGTAAAGGTAGAGCAGAGGAGCAACGCATATAGAGAGGATTAAATTATAGTGTGCCCGTGTTGTGTGGCGTTCTGTAAAGCTCTGTGTGCGGACGCGTTGTTCGCAAGGGGTAGAAATAAAAACAAAAAAACACCCACCCTCCTCGCACACACACACGCACGGAAAGCTGCTGCAAAACGAACAGCAACGTGTGAGAAAGAGAGAGAGAGAGGCAACGCATAAAGCAAACGCGATAAGTACGATCGCCGTGTTGGTGGTGGTGTTTGTTGGCTTTGGAATGGCGCAAAAGAAGCACGGGGGATACACCAAGAGAGAGAGAGAGAGAGAGAGGGTTGTGCGGGAGAATACACACGCTAGAAGGAATTATATATGAAAAACAAAATTCGCGAATCGTGCCGCGCTCAGTACGAGACTTGATGTCGCTCGGTTCGGTTCGGAAATAATTCATCGAGCGAAATAAACCCCTTTTCGAGTAAAAAAAAAAACCGGGTACGGCCGCGACGGACGTGTTTGTTTCGTGTGCTTGTGTGCCTTAATTTGTGTGTGCGTGTTTATGTGCTTCATTCCAAGCGAATTGTGCATTTTGGGAAACATCTGCATCCCGGCGTAAACCCCCGGAGATCACCATTTTGGGGGTGGTTTTTGCCGCTCTCGCTCTCTCTCACACACAAACACATTGGAGATCGGATCCGATCGATCGTTGGATTGGTCCGTTCGGTTCGGTAGCGGGTGGTATCGGCCGTGCATGTGTGTTGCATGCGATGCAGCAGCAGCAGCAGCAGCAGCAGCGAGTGCAGTGCGTGCATACGATCGGTCCAATCCGGTGCTGGTGAACGGCACAGCGCAAACCTGCCCGATGGCCGGTTGTATCGTACGAATTTCGCGAAAATCCGGTCCCGTGTGTGACGCCGTGCGCAGCGCGAGAAGATAACAGAAAGTGAAACAAGCAAACGGGCGACGGCCTGACGAAAACACTCAACCAACAAGTCAAATTAAGCAGCGGGGAGAAGAAAAAAAACACACACACGCACCTTGTGCCTTGTGACGATCGCTTCCTGCGGTTGGTTGTGTACACGCGTGTATATGCGCACAGTTGCACCAGCATAGTGCACGCCTTCTGACAGCTCTACTCATCGGCGTCGGCAAGAAGCTGTCATTTGGATCATCCGGCATCAGTGTCACCCGTTTCTTCCTCGATCCTCGGCTTCACTGTTTTCGGGGATTTCGCACGGTGAACAACGGCAAGCTATTGGCCTCCGGCGAACGGAACACTCTGCGCCCTATGGTGGTTTTGTGAACCTGTCTGTGAACGTCTGTGTAAGGTGTTGCTGTGAGAAACAGCCAAGTCGCCATCACCCTGGACGAACACGGCACGATGGACAGCTGGATGCAAGAAGTGGTAAGTTGGGTGTCGAAAGTATGACGCATCTCGGATGCGGATCGAGCCCTTCCGCGCTGCGCCCAGAAGGGATGTGATATAACACGATAAACTACACGCCCCGAACCGATGTTGCACAATTAATAGCGACGTGTTTATACCTCGCGTCAGTTGATGTGGATTAGTTTGGTTGTTGTGACGCCGCTGCCGCTGCTGCTGCATGTTCCTCCTCTGCTGCTATTATTATTATGTCAGCCTCTCGCGCCCTTCCCGTGTGCTGGCCCCGCCCTGGTACGGGGCCACCCCTTCCCAAGCACGCTCGGGTTACATTCTCGTACGTTCTAACCGGCCATTCTGTTGCGAGTTGCGCCCGCTTCGTCGCACCTCCGATTCGATCGATGTTTCGGTGTTCGATGTTTATGAGTTCGGCTTCAAGACTCGCCCGTCGTGAGGTGGTGGTGTTGCCCCTCCCACCCCACACACTACTATATTGTTGTAGATTGTTCTTGTTGTTGTTGTTGTTGACGTACGGGGGAGGGTTTTTTTGCTCGATTTTTCACCGTGTCACGCCTGTTGTAAATTAGCTCTCCGAGCCACCGAGTTACCTTTCCGAAGGCCGCGTTACCCTGCTCCTACTAACCCCGGTTACCTCTCGCTGGGTTTGATACCGTGTGGTGTGAACAACAACAAAAAAATGCCGGAGATGATTGATGGTGGTGATGGGGTGAATTGTGAGCGCCATCATCATCATTGGTCGGTAGAAGGAAAAAAGATGGTAGAATTTCTTCCGAAAATTGGATATTGGTTCGCGGAGCGTTCGAGTGCGATCGTATTGGAGGTGAAAACTGAGTCTTCGGGACGGTTAGGAAAGGGTTGAAGATTTCTTTTTTTCTCGCTAGTTCCACGCTTGTTCGCTATTCTTCTTGAATGCCTAGCTCTAGGGGGAATAGAAGGAACGAAACGCTGGCGTGCTGGGTGTCAATCATACTGGGAATTGAAAATTCTACAGGCTTAAAGCTCATTTATGCTCAATATGAGCATTTTGATTGATTTGAATGATTGACAATGATTTGTTGATGTTTATTTTTTGTTGATATGTAACTCATATTCGTCTCTTGGAATGAGTTTTGTAGTTCTATTCTATGACAGTATATGTGGTGTGAATCTGGTGAGTGATGTGCTTCGTTTAAAGAGCATACTTTCTAGTTCCAAAAAGGAACCTGTTTTCCGGTTTATTCAATTATTGAGAATAAAAATGACAGATGACCATGAAGTACAACACTAGTTGAGGCGAAAAGGTATTCAAAATGGAAGAGTGTTTTGAACGAAATTCGAAAACAACAAGCTCATCACGACACACGCACCGCGCCGTCATCCGTACGATGGACAGATGGGCAATTCTTTGGAACGACTGGAATGACTAAATCTAATCGTATCCTACTAAAATGTACGGAACAAATGGCGGCGATCGTATGTAAAATATTCCCTTGTGTGCCTTTTTTTACCTTTCAACCAATTTGTGAACGAAAAGTTTTTTTTTCAGCACGCTATGCAAAACAATCATTACGACAATGTGCGCGTCGCGAATATGTGCCTCGTGGATTGATAAGTTCCTGATGGGGGTTTTTGGTGGTATTTTTTAGCATTAGACTCCCGACGTATTTGAGCACGAGTACAATAATGTTTGAATCGTACATTGACAGTACATCGAAACGGTTAGCTGGCAAACTAAAGAAACTTATCGATGCACACGGCCGAGCGCGAGAAACCATTACGCCAATATGCTTTTAGTCGAAAGGCGCGACGGAAACAAAACGTTTTACGAGGCTTCATCACAGATGAGTTTCCTCCTCGCTGTTGGCTCCTCTCTTCAGTCATTTGGCCAAAAAAATAAAGCACCCCATACTGCTGTCTAAATTCATCGTTTCCTCTTGTGAACAGCGCACAGATGGATGGGCGCACGGAGACACGCGAAACGGACGGTGTGGACGGTTTCGTGTGTGTCTTCGTTCGCGTCACTACTTCCATGCCATTCCAAGAAAAAGGCAAAAAAAACACTCACCTTTACACGATGCTGTGCGAGTGTGTGGATCATCTGGTCGAGATTGTTTGGACGATAGGTTTTATGCATTTTTAATTTAATTATCACTACCTTCGTGATTCAAGCGCTCACCGGGATGATGGAGTCTCTCGGATGTGTTAGTAAGATTTATGACCAACGATAGCAGCGTCGAAGGAGGAAACGATAACTTTATTCTCTTCGCTCTCTCTTGCTCTCGTCGTCCCGACTGCATCGCGATGACGAGTTGACAGGGAACGCGAAGGATAACCGTCATTGATCCTGCCCGTTTGTGATTTGATCTGACCGTTTCCTGTCACAACTGAGCAACTTTAACGAGCCCATTAAAAGGAACGGGGTGGGATGATCGCACACCTGCTTCGTGTGTGTCCTACCCCCCTAACAATGCCGGGGCTCCTCCGATGCACTTTTCGATCGATGCGAGGAACGATAAATCTTGCCACCAGGTCGGTTACCCGCCTGTCAATTTAGTGGTGTCACGGGACCGGGCTGGACATTTACGACCATAGAGAACGGCGAGGAAGGAGAACGTAGAGGGGCTTTTTTGCAGGCCCCCACTATAAGCCAAGTGTAAATGAGTTGCTACTGTCTGCAGTCGGTTCAAAGTATTGGCGCGTTTCGAAAAACATCGATTGAACATCACAAAAATCCCCACAGGAGACGAGAAATAACCTGCTCCAAAACACACGTTGCTCTCTCGCTTGTGCCTGAAAAGAACATCTAATGACGATTCACTCCCCCCGGGGTATGGAGTCTGGTAGTTGTAGTGGTGGTGTGGATGCCAGCCGCTAGTTTGCCTTGAACTTGACCGAGATGAGAGAGGCTTTTACTATTATTTCACGACAGGCCTCCCCGTTCCGCCTAGCGTGACCGATCGATGGATGATGTCGGCGCGGAGCAAAGGGAGAGTGAGAAAATGGGCGAAGAGACCCCTCGAACGGCGGAAGACTCGTCGAGCGACGATTATCGCGTCACAGTCGAGTCGTGCATAAGCTGACGGCAGAGTTTGTGAGGGCCCCCGCTGGGTGTGTATGGGTGCTGCTGCTGTAATGTCTAACAAAGCCAACGGGCCCCCTCCGGAATATGGTGGAAAAGCGGAAATGGAAAGTGGAAAAACGCTGCCAAAAGAAGGGGGGCCAGTAGTGGATCGACTGTTTTCAACGTTGTTCTGTTTTTTTTGTTATTGCTTCGTTCGTTTATGCCCACTGAGATGCTCCATCTCTATCGCTTCGATTTGGTGCATGCGGTTTATGCGTGCGTGTGATGCTTGGTCTGGCACACAACCGGCGGGTTTGGCCAACGATGCTCACCTCACTACATCGCTTGATCCCGGGTGGAGGCTGGGCCGGGCGAACCGCAGCCAGTCGCTGATAGCACCACGCGCTATTATCACCATCATGTGGAGCGGGAGTGACTTGGGTGGGTGAGTTCTCCGTTGCGCTTCGGAACCTGGTGCGATCCGGTTCCGCTCGATCGAAACCTGCCGTGATCTTTCGGGTCAAAGTGGACACGGTGCGATCACGGGGGTGCTCCAAGGGATGAGTAAAAAATGGTTTATGTGAGGGCTGTTTTTGCCCCCCGTCAGGTACACTAACTCATTTTTGTTTATTTGTTTTTTTTTGTTTGCTGTTGTTGTTCCACTCGTTAGAACGGAGCAAGTGGGTTCGGTTGTTATGTGTTGCAAATGGTTAAATTGAAAAATGCCAATCCTTTTTTATGGCCTTTGCTATCACGCCACTCAAGCAGGCATCAAGAGAGTAGTTTTTTTTCGTTCGTTTTGCTTTGCAAAAAACATCTTTCACATTGCCATCCTTCATATGGCGCAGAGCATTCAAATTATATTGTAATATCCTTTTTATGTTTTTGTTTGCTTTTGGTTGAGTTCGGTTTATGAGCATTAACCTTCTTTATTTGCACATACTTTTCTTCTACTCTATGTTTCTACTTTTACTCGTTTCTTCTATGTTTCTACTTCTAAACCGCTATGCGTAACATATTCTCTTTATTTCTGATTACATGCCACTATCACGACAAACTTGCTGTGAGTGAGCAAAACAATAAACAACGCACAGACTTCCGCATGCAAACGATTCCCAGCCACAGCCGGGCCTGATAGTCGTTGTGTCGAACGCATCGAATCGCGCGTTGCATAGATCATCCATTTAAGTAAAAAGCCACCCATTCCGGTCACCTCCTCCCCCGGCGCGCCACGGGGTCATTGGTCAGTGTCAAGGTTTCGGTGCCCCCTTCTCCCCGAACAGTCGGAAAGAATGGACTGCGGGATTAGCTACGGGCCAAGCGCACGCAAGCAACAATAGCACGGCCACCGACGAAAACGACGAAAAAACCGAGCAACAAAAAAAAACAAAATCTGCATCAAACTGCAGCTCATTACACGCCTCTCTGCGCCATAGTTTGTGGATCGATTAATGGGAATCCGTGAAGGAAGTAGCCGTTTTTTTGTATGCGCACGTGTGTGTGTGTGTGTGTCGCGTTTCCTCCCAAATAGATGAGCACAGCACCGCGGAGAACCACTGACCATGCAGTTTCGTTGACGCTGCAGAAATGATTATTGTAATTGTGGAGCGTGGAGCACGACGGTGCGTTTGGGGCCGGGAGATTACCATGACGAATGCAACCGTGGCCGAAAAGTCCACCCCCCCACCCAAGAAGAAAGAAGAGTGGATGAGAGAAAGAGAGACACGTCCGGCGGGACGGAACGAATCGCAGTAAATCCATCAATCAATTGTGCATTAAGCGTGTCCGGGTGGATGGGAGGTTCTGGTGCGGAGCTAGTGCCCAAAAATAAAGCTAACATTATCCTACCTTCTGTCTGTCCCCTATCTCCCCCCACCCCAGAGGAATCCTATACGTCTGGGTACAGCGTAAAGAAGATGCACTTGTTTTTTTGTTCCTGTCCAGAGAAGGAGTGCAGGCTGCGAGATCGGAAAGAACACAAAAAATAGAATTAATTACGGTCAATTTTTACCGGTAGCAAGTGGGCACTTTTCGGGCACGACGCGCGGACAAAAGTGGGGTGGTCGGTCGAACCAACACGGCAAAGAGAGCGAGAGAGCGAAAAAACAAACGGTGCAACACGCGAATGAGGTTTTTTGGACTGCGCAAAGAGGGAAAGGAATAAGATTTTCCTCTGCACATCCTCCGCTACGCATCACTGGCTGTGCAACTGCACCCAGGCAGGCTGCATGGTGGCAATGACGATGGCGATGATGATGATGCATTATGATCATCCATTTAAGTAAAAAGCCACCCATTCCGGTCACCTCCTCCCCCGGCGCGCCACGGGGTCATTGGTCAGTGTCAAGGTTTCGGTGCCCCCTTCTCCCCGAACAGTCGGAAAGAATGGACTGCGGGATTAGCTACGGGCCAAGCGCACGCAAGCAACAATAGCACGGCCACCGACGAAAACGACGAAAAAACCGAGCAACAAAAAAAAACAAAATCTGCATCAAACTGCAGCTCATTACACGCCTCTCTGCGCCATAGTTTGTGGATCGATTAATGGGAATCCGTGAAGGAAGTAGCCGTTTTTTTGTATGCGCACGTGTGTGTGTGTAACGAGCGTGTACATGCATACACACGACCCACCACAAACATAAGATGAATCGATTATGTTCTAGCTAGAGGATTTGACGTAAGCCCGAGGAACCCGGGAGAGCGAATTTAAGCCTGATTTTTGTAATTTCCGGTACACGGTCGCTACGGAGCAGTTGTTTACATGTTTTTTTCTTCACTCCAGTCAGTCCTTATCCTTTTTAGGTTTAATCACTTCGGGGGGTTTTGAAAGATGCGCCCTCCTCGTTATTAGAGATCGATGTGGCGTTTGTGTGCGCGCCCGTCGCGCGAGTATCACGCTGTGATAAATTAATAAACCACCGCATCGATCGTGCTTCGGAGGGGGTTGTTGTTTTTTTTGCTCATTTTTTCTTGATTGCCTGCTCTGTCTTCCTCCGTATTCCAATTTCCCGTTGACTCCCCCCCCCCCCCCTTTTTTTTTGTTATTGCTTCGTTCGTTTATGTGTGCGAAGCTTTTGTGTGCTGTGTGCGTATTATTCCACTCCAGCGTTCTGTGCTGGGCCGGTGGGACGGGTCTCGAATGTTTGTGCGATCGTTACGAAACCGAAACGAATGGTAGCAGCATAGAAATAAACAACACACACTCACACTTTCCCAGCAGCGCCTGGTCCCTCATTTTGCTTCGCTAATTGCTTCTCTTCTCTAGTGGATTCCGGCCGTTGCGATGGGCTTGGACTGTACGAAATAACGTTCACTTTTGTTTCTCCCATCCCACTCTCACTCACTCGATCGGAACTAGATTCGCACACGGTTAGCCTGTGTCTGTTCTAGCTTTGTTTACAACGCACGCAGCTGCTTTCTCGCCCGCCCGGAACGAGATTGGGGCATTAATGGACGCGAAACAGATGGAAGATTGGAGCGACTCGTTCGAGAACGAAAGTGTGTGTGTGTGTGTGGAATTAATTACGGTCAATTTTTACCGGTAGCAAGTGGGCACTTTTCGGGCACGACGCGCGGACAAAAGTGGGGTGGTCGGTCTGTGTGAGATGGCCCGTAGTGCAGCTAATACCCTGTTTTTTTTGTTGTTGCTGCATGCGCTATCCATGTGTTTGAATGCAGTTTGTGGAATAAACCGAACCAGAAGCAAAAACAGAAATCACACAAATTGGCGAGACGACCGAGGCGATGGGTCCCCCTGGGGTAGGAATTAACACCGGCCATTGTGTCCAAGCGCAGGAGGTGGGAGGATAGGCAGGGAGGAGCTGATGACGGTTCAGCTTGAACACACCTTTTCTCGCGCACAAACGAACGTGAAGCGCGCGGCGGCGTAAAATGAAGTCAGTCCCGGCTAATTTGTGCTTGTCGTCCTATACGCATCGAGTGCGATTAATTTTATTATACTTAAGCGGTCAGTTCTTCTCGGGCCGGTGCTGCTGGCATTAAATGTGTTTGGTTGTGGGTTTTAAAGTGTCCGCGCTGTTCGGCTTGAAACAGTGCCGGAGCGTTTATGTAGATTTGGGATGAGAAATTAGTGTTCTTGAAAAGTGAACTGAGCGTTCCGTTCGCATTATGTAAGATGTAATCGTTTGGAGCAAATGAGGTGTGACAGCGGAGTCTCGGGCACCGATGTACATTGTTCGATGAATACTGAAAACTCATTACCCAACTTTATATTCAACATATTATACAAAAAAAATCTAACACGTGTTTCCCTACTTAATCTTTTGCTTTGCAGGTGTCGATGATGGCAGGCGACGGAACACCGGCCAGGATCAAACAGGAACTGATCGAAACCTCGTGCTGTAGTCCGTCACCATCGTCGGTCGGCAGCCTATCGCAGACGAATCTACTGTATGGCAATTCCCCCACGGGAAAGGTAACTATCTTCGAGGCGTGGAGCTTTTGCTGGAAGTGTATCCAACAGTTCGCATTAACAATCGAATCATTACAATCGAATTAGAGGAACAAACTTATAGTTAGATTTTATTTCTTAACAATTTAAGATCTGCCTTTGAAAAGTTACAGAAATAAATGTCTGGAATCTGGTGAAAATTTGATAAGAAGAACATTCAGTTTCAATCAATTGCTTGTTAGGCTGTATTTGTAAAAATATTTGGTGTCCGCAGCGCGGAGGATCTGCGGATCTCCCTACTGTGGAGAGGAGCGACAGCCACAGAGGAGCCACAAATTCGTCACGCTCGAGACAAAAGTGCATGTGTTGAGTCACCTCGAGGCCGGTGAAAAAGTTGCACAAATTTGCGGAGCGAAGAGGCTAACTAAATCCGCCGTTCGCTTTGGCTATTTGCGCCAGCAGCGGGGAAATTATCAAACATTCGCTAACTGCTGCACCTTTGGACGCGGCTAGGATAACGCCCCGTCGCTGCAATAGTATGAAGAAGATGGATAATTAGCTAAGCATGGCGATGAAATACAATGTGCAGCTCAAAATGTCCAACTGTGAAGTCCAAGAAATCACAAAAAATATATTTTGACACCTATGCATAGCATATAGTACATAAAATACGCCTGTTAGAATGCCTATCTGGCGTGAATTATTATAATCGTTTATAATAGTTTACAAAACCCAACAGATTTCGCACTACCGTTATTGATACAACCCGTGTTTATTTGAACTGTCATAAAACACCTACAATATGCATTTGTTTATTCTGTTCCAGATGGATTTTAAATGCAGCAGCAACAATAATAACGACACACATCTCACGGAGCTGCACGGTGCGGGGTCCGGCGGCCACAACAACGGAAGCGGAAAACCTCAATCGCCCGGCTCACCGGACCGTCAGTTCTGCAGCTCAACAACCTCCGCGATCGGGGACTTTGGCAGCGATGGCACGAACCACGACACGATAAAGGAGGAGCTCCCGCGCCGATTATGTCTGGTGTGCGGGGACGTTGCGAGCGGGTTCCACTACGGTGTGGCCAGCTGCGAGTAAGGAGGAGCTCCCGCGCCGATTATGTCTGGTGTGCGGGGACGTTGCGAGCGGGTTCCACTACGGTGTGGCCAGCTGCGAGGCGTGTAAAGCATTTTTCAAGCGTACCATTCAAGGTAGGTGTCGTGGAAGGGTTGGATTGCAATAGTGATCTCACCAAAATCGATCGAAACTAATGAGCTTGATGTTGTTTGCAGGAAACATCGAGTACACCTGCCCGGCGAGCAACGACTGCGAAATAAACAAGCGGCGACGGAAAGCGTGCCAGGCGTGCCGGTTCCGCAAGTGTCTGCTGATGGGCATGCTCAAGGAGGGCGTACGGTTGGATCGGGTGCGGGGCGGTCGGCAAAAGTACCGGCGCAATCCGTGCGCCAACCCGTACCAGATGCAGATCATCCAGTCGAACCAGCAGTACACGGCCCAGACGCTGGAGGACATCAAGATCCTGGAAGTATTATCCTCGTTTGAGCCGGACCCGCTCTCGATCGGTAACGGTGCCGACATGATGAGCGTCGGCGGTGCTGAGGAGCGCAACGTTGGTGGTGGTGGTGGTGGTCAAACATCGAGCTCGTCGTTCTCGTCTACCTCCTCGTCGTCATCGTCATCGTCGACGAGTAGCAATAGCAGCAACTCACCGGGCGGTTCGGCAACCGCTGCGGCGGCCGACTCCGGACTCGACCGGATGGCGGTGGGCGGTGACGCGCAGGAGATCCTGAGCGTGCTGAGTGATATTTACGATAAGGAGCTGGTCGGTGTGATCGGCTGGGCGAAGCAGATACCGGGCTTCACCGATCTGCCGCTCAACGACCAGATGCGTCTGCTGCAGGTGAGCTGGGCCGAGCTGCTGACGCTGATGCTCGCCCATCGGTCGATCCCGTTCGACGGTCGGCTGTACTTTGCCACCGACTTCTGGCTCGACGAACGATCGGCAAAGGAGTGCGGTGCCCTTGATCTCTACAACCATGTAAGCTATCCACTACGATTTGAGTTGCATGTCATGATTCTAATGGTTCTGCTATCTCCGTCCTCAACAGCTCGCACAAATCACCCAACGATTGGAAAAGATCTCGGCCACCAAGGAGGAATACTATCTGCTGAAGGCCCTTTCCCTGTCAAATTGTGATATCAGACTGGATAACTACAGTGCGCTCAAGAAGATTCGGGACTCGATACTGTACGCGCTCAACGACTGTGTACTCTTGATAAGGTGCGTACTCATAATCAGTTTCGCCGCTCAACAGTTGCACTGAGACATGCAGTCCCACATAATATGACCATTTCTATGTTCATTTTTCTTTGCAGGCAACATCAGGCGGTGTCACATCAGCAGCAGTTGCTACTGCTCCTACCATCGCTACGACAAGCGGACCACATCATTCGCAAGTTCTGGACGAATGTGCATATCGAGGGCAACGTGACGATGAACAAACTGTTCGTGGAGATGCTAGAGTCCGTTTCGCGATAAGAAACGTGTGCAAAGTAGTCGTAGAACTGCAAATCGCACACGCAGACGACCGGGTGCGCTGACATGGGTGGAACGAGTGTTAGGCAAATAGCACACACTCCCAAACACATACACACAGACAGAAAACAGGATGTGTTAGTGTAACGTTAGTGAACTTCTTACAGTGTGACTCTAATTTCGTGGAATGGTTACCCAAGCGTTATTCGAATTGTTTATGTAGTTTTAAGGCATCTGTTTTTTTTTAGGCCAGTGTTCCGTTCTCCGCTCTGAAGACGAAAGTCTTTGTGTACCGAATATTTGCATAATTGTGCTATAAAAAGAGCGCTGTTACCAAATTACAACCAAAGATCAACATAACGCTGGTTGGTGGTTTGGATTATAGGCGACGGGGGCAGATACTGGGAGGTTTTGTTTATAAAGTTTAGGCGGAATCTTCCAACCACTTATCTTTATAATGAGCCGCAATACCGTTTTTTATCAAAGGGAAACGACAGTTAACTTTAGCTCGATGACGACCGAGAAAATAATTATTTGATTACTTTTAAAGTTATCGAAATGGAAATGGATCGTTAAATAGAAATACATCTGGCACTATTTGCTAATATCGAATAGTGATGGATTTTCGTAGAGGATGCAGTTAAACAGAAGAAAGAATATTCGCTCTTTTTTGGTTGATGCTGTATGTGAGGGATATTTTCTTTCCATCACATTCGTTCCTTTTTTGTTCTATTTTATGACTGTTACGACATCCGATGTGTCCTCCATATGGTATGGGAAATAACAAACCGCTTGAACGTCGTCATAAGAAAAGTATCATCTTTCATCCTTGAAATTGAGTTAACTTTATTTTCTTTCTTTTCATTACGTCGCCAAACCACAAGCTACCAGGCTACCTTAGGAAGATAAACGCTTGAGGAATTCGTCCCGTCGGGATACCCGGTAAAGGTCGCAATGTCGAACATTTTTCGTATCTGGTGCATTGCTCAAACCAACATTTGCTTGATCTTTTCTACGAGATTCTTGAGCATCTTATTTTTTTGGATATTGAGAAAAAGTTATGATAGCAGCAGACATAACAATGACTTATGTGTTCCGCGTGAAAACTGTTGACCTGTTTGTGAGTCTGCTAGAAAAATACCAACCTCAACTGGTAAGCCATTTAATAATACAAACTTTTCATTCGCTTTGGGTTTTTTAGGCCAGTGTTCCGTTCTCCGCTCTGAAGACGAAAGTCTTTGTGTACCGAATATTTGCATAATTGTGCTATAAAAAGAGCGCTGTTACCAAATTACAACCAAAGATCAACATAACGCTGGTTGGTGGTTTGGATTATAGGCGACGGGGGCAGATACTGGGAGGTTTTGTTTATAAAGTTTAGGCGGAATCTTCCAACCACTTATCTTTATAATGAGCCGCAATACCGTTTTTTATCAAAGGGAAACGACAGTTAACTTTAGCTCGATGACGACCGAGAAAATAATTATTTGATTACTTTTAAAGTTTGCTGTTCTTCGATTTCGTTTAATAATCCACCTCGTTTGTCTCGTTGCAGATAATGAAGCGGTTCTCGAAAAAAGGTAAATATTTGCAGTTCAAGTATACAAAAATAAATAAACAAACAGAAACCGGAACGGTCTTCAGTGAGGAAACGAACGATACAAATGAGACAGAGTACGATGAAATGAAGTAATGAAACAAGTTTTATCTGAGTATAAATACATAGAAATAGTCTCTATAAATCCGCAATTCGTTAGGCATATAACAAAGTAAAAAGGCGTATGTCATGGTTGAAACAAATGGCTCCATTTATCACACAAATGGCGCTTGCTATAGGGAAGCGTAGGGAAGCGAGGTGTAATCGAGCAAGCGAAATGACTGAAGAAAGTCCCACGTCTGTAACGGTCCGGTTGCAAACGACAGGCACATACACCTACAGAGATATAAGACATTATGTGTGGAGCAGCAGTTGCAGGAGGAGCAGTGTTTTAGTGGCAATGAACCGAATGCAATGAACAATTGTCGGCAATATAACACAGTCTTAGGAAGGGAGCGTGGCGCGGTATGTAGTGTTTCCATGGCGACCGGACATGGCCGATGCCCTGCACATGCTCGATTTGCTGTACCGATACGCACTGCCTACTTTGTGATGGAGAAAACAAAAAACTTACTGTAGAAATCAAATTCCAAAACACATTCCGAACAACAAGTAAAACACGCAAACCGTTCACGAAAGGCTCTGCTCTCGAAAAATACCACCATAATTGCGTTGCTAATGGCCTTCGTTTAGTTTGGAAGCGTCGCACAAGAGACGCTTCATTCACACACACACACGCGCGCGCTCTCGTTCCGTAAAGCGACGAAAACGATCCGTTCCCAGCGTTCGGGCGCACAAACACAGCGGCGTTGCAACGGTCCTGCAGCCTAAAGCCATTTGAATTTAGATTGGTTCATTTAAATTTTAACGTACGATCCATTAAGGTGTCGGTACGCTCGTCTCTACGTCTCGTAAGCGTCGAGAAGCACTCCGGTGACTTGGCAATAAAAGTTCATAAAGTTGTCAGCGGTGGAACGTGTGAAACTAATACCCATCAACAGGCTCCATGGGCAATGGGGGAGGGCATAGTTCAATTAAGGCATCATTTTTTACCCGGAACTTCACCAGGGAGTGGCCGCTTAAGAGTGCATCTCCTGACCAACCGGGGGAGACCGGTGCAATTTTTGGAACCGAGCGTTGCGGTGACCCCCTAACGGGTCGCTACGGGCATAAATTAATATTCCTATGAAAACAGAACGCCGATCACGTGGCGGGGTATAAATCATGCCCGGGGTGTCTTTTGTTGGGCTAGGGAGGCGGGCTGGGGAGTTGCATATTTACGGGCGGTATAAATATTCATTTCGTAGTCCGTACAGCAGGTATTGCAACAAAACAGGACGAACCAATCCATTGTGATTTTATTTGTTTTACAAGCCGTGACACTTTTTATTCAAACATTCGGTTGAAACATTTATGTTTTATTTCTATAGGAGAGGGAAAGTTGCATTCTTCTCTCTCTCATCGCTAGTACACAGATACACAGTGGCAGAAGAGTTTTGTTGCTGTTGGTTGCTTTTGCTAGCGCAGGCACCAAAAAAATCGACATCCCGAGCGGTAGAGTTGAAATCTGTGTAATGCACTGCTGTACATTACTGCCGATTGACTCCACGCCCAGAGAGTTGACCTAAAGGTTAGTCGAGCTTCGAGGCTTGCCGCATGGCCTAAGGCGGAAAGTATCATGAGTGACAAATCAGCTTTCGTTATTTATAGAACGCACGGCACAACAATATCGGTATCGATAATATGATACGATGGAGAGTGAAAAATGAATTATGGCAAGGAAGGTATCATGGAAACATAAATAAATAATCCCACACCCACACACCCAAACCCGGGCCAACCGGGTAAGCCTTCGTAAAAATAGCTGAAGCCAATCTTAATGAAAAAAGATGTTGTCACTGCCTCTGCTCCATTCTATCCGTCAACGGTGGTGTTGCAGGAAACAGATAACAAGTTTATTCTATTCCTTATTGCTGCCTTTTCATCTTCCCGGTGGTCCTTTTACTCCTGATAAGGATGTTGAAGTTGATAGGCCGTCCGTTAGGCCTAATGCTTACATTTTAAACCTTTTAAAGATTATTTGCCATGCCCATTCGCTTTCCTCGTCACATAAAACGAGGTCACCGGATATGCTTATCTCCGATGAACTGGTACGGGCTCAGCGGCGTGTTCTATCGGTTCTGGAACAACCAGCTACAGGTGACAGTTATTGAGACAACCGACTGGGGCGGCTCTTTAATTTCACCGGACGTTAAAGGTAGCCGACGGGACGCTTCTCTAACGCCATTTCCGGCCCGTCAGCTGTCACTGCGGTCGTGTGTTTGCGGTATCCAGGGCGAACGCAGGAGGCGGTGCACAGTTGGTGCCGCGAAATGGCTTCACGTGTTGAGCGCGTTCGCAGAATGCCTCTCAGCCGCGCCGAAAGTGGCCTTTCCGGAAATGGAAATCCGGTGTTGAGTAGGTTTCGCCTGATTGTGTGGCAGGTGAACGCAATTCTGGGAATAACTTTGTTCCGTGCGATAATGCCTATCGTTCGTAGCTTTTCTCTCTCTTTCTCTCTCTCTCTCTCTCTCTCTCTCTTCCGTTTTTTATCAAAGGGAAACGACAGTTAACTTTAGCTCGATGACGACCGAGAAAATAATTATTTGATTACTTTTAAAGTTTGCTGTTCTTCGATTTCGTTTAATAATCCACCTCGTTTGTCTCGTTGCAGATAATGAAGCGGTTCTCGAAAAAAGGTAAATATTTGCAGTTCAAGTAATGAAAGTGTGGACGATTGAGTTTCGTTACGCCTGCGCTGTTCCATATCGTTAGAAGAACATTAAATAACATCGTTTTGAAACAGAGGTAAAACGAATGTTGTCGTACCTTGAATACTGACCATGGACTATCCCGAGGTTTCTGTACTACTCATTACTTCGTCAACCATATTACCAGCAAAATGATCAGTCTCGAAGGAAATAAACTCCTCAATTAACAGATCCCACCTGTAGACACGGCAAGCGAGTTGTACAAATACCCACGAAATGCTGCCTTCCATTCATGATTGCCTATTGACAACATCTTCACCATTGCTCCACAATACCCAACGGGCAGCTTGCTTTCCGAAATCACCCGAAATCGTACTTCGTGCGTCAACCATTGATACCCTACCCTCGTTGCTTAATGCAATCGGTCCGGTTCCTTCGCCTCAGCGGGAAAAAGTTCATTTCCCTGGTGTGTGGAAAATCCCCAACCATCGGTTCGTGGGCGAACTAGGCGTTCAGTTAGTAGCGGAGCAGTATTACTGCCACTGATGCCCCCACCACCACCAACATCATCATCATCATCATAAAACGTCCCAAATTCGCACCTCAACATCTTTGTCCATGAATTCGTACGTTCCATCACGTCAAACGGAAATGGGCAACAGATGAGTCGGATGACGGTTGAATGAACGCAATACATGCCACGTGAGTCAGGATTGAAATCCACCAATCCGCCAGCACGGAAAGGTCCATCTGGAACAACCAGCTACAGGTGACAGTTATTGAGACAACCGACTGGGGCGGCTCTTTAATTTCACCGGACGTTAAAGGTAGTATTGAGAAAAAGTTATGATAGCAGCAGACATAACAATGACTTATGTGTTCCGCGTGAAAACTGTTGACCTGTTTGTGAGTCTGCTAGAAAAATACCAACCTCAACTGGTAAGCCATTTAATAATACAAACTTTTCATTCGCTTTGGGTTTTTTAGGCCAGTGTTCCGTTCTCCGCTCTGAAGACGAAAGTCTTTGTGTACCGAATATTTGCATAATTGTGCTATAAAAAGAGCGAACGATTTCGTCAATCATCTGATCGTCTGATCGTGATGCAGGAATCAACAGCTTTGACATTTGACTCACACAAATCTACTTACTGTAAATCACGTTAAACGATAAGGAAAGGAATGGAAAGTCTATAAAGCGTTGACCAGCCGATATGTGGTAGTTTTGGATGCAGAAAGCAGAGAAGGATACCGGTCGGCAACATAAAATTCGGAATCTCGAAAATCGACGGGAATGTTGTTGTGACACGTTTGGATTGATAACAATTTTACAATAACACAGTACAGTACAACCACACTTGCAAACGATCGTTCAAAACGTACGTGGTACGGGATAGGAAGAAGGAAT
>KZ068524.1:29895-43888 GCA_002091845.1 Anopheles cracens | reverse complement strand
GTTGAATGTTTCTATATTTTGTAACAATGGCTTACGGTCTGGCTGGTAGTGATTAGAGATTATATTTTTATGGGCACACGAACGATGATGCCCATATAAAAGCCAAGAAAGACAAGGGCATAGAACAGCCAGCATTACAAAACTGCAACAACACATACAAAAATAAATAAACAAACAGAAACCGGAACGGTCTTCAGTGAGGAAACGAACGATACAAATGAGACAGAGTACGATGAAATGAAGTAATGAAACAAGTTTTATCTGAGTATAAATACATAGAAATAGTCTCTATAAATCCGCAATTCGTTAGGCATATAACAAAGTAAAAAGGCGTATGTCATGGTTGAAACAAATGGCTCCATTTATCACACAAATGGCGCTTGCTATAGTTTTTTTTTCGTTAAAGATGCAGCAAACATTTCTTCAGCCAATTTCGGTGGTACACGCTCTGGTGGTGAAGTGTTTGTTTAGTCTGATCCTTGTTTGTTTCATGGATTGATTTCATAGTTGCTCGAGAGAAACACATCTGAAAGAGCTTCATTCTTCATTAAGTTACCACGTATTGATTCTCTATTGAAGAGAATTGACAGTTTTCAACTGTAAGTCAATTGTAGAGTCATCCAGCTCGTTTGATGTAATTTTTTATTCATCATTTGTGTTTTTTTTGCGTTGAGATTTCGGCGTATTGCTCGGTACACAGCAATCCAGTGGTAAAATGAAGGCAAACCCCAGCCCCTAGAAACGTATACCCAAGTGAGCGAGGACCCATTTTAATGCAATTAATCCTCAAGCCTAGAGTATTTTTTGTTCCATATTCAGTTTCGTTCTAAGCGATTACACTCATGCACACATGCAAGAATAAGATGGGCACATCATAGGCCGTTTGCAATATTACCTATACCTCCTCGGTGTGTAAAAGCCGTAGTAATTTATGTACAGAAAGCAATGTGTTTCTCCCTTCCCGTATGGTAATGAAGATGTATGTTTTTAAATGTTGTTTTAACGCTCGCACTGCTATCGCGCACCGTCGTACGTGTGTGCGAGAGTTTTCCTCAAAGAACGATTTCGTCAATCATCTGATCGTCTGATCGTGATGCAGGAATCAACAGCTTTGACATTTGACTCACACAAATCTACTTACTGTAAATCACGTTAAACGATAAGGAAAGGAATGGAAAGTCTATAAAGTCGTAAAGTGTGCTACTTTCGGTGTATGCAGTCAAACGCCTTAAAGAAGGCAGTTTTCCTTTCATCTCGAGCGGTGGCGGTGGCGGTTTACGACGCATCGTGTGTTGCTGTTTATTAGGAAGCGTTAAATATGCGTGATGAAATGGAATTTCATATTGAAAATGGATTTTAAAGGGAATTAATCTAGCTTTGGAATTTCTTCCAATTGAAATATTGCTCCAATTTCAGAAAGTACCATGCGCCTCCATCTCGCAATTGCATACCACAACATTCAATTGTTCCATTACTGTAAAGCTTGTTATCAACGGCCAAATTTTTGGGGCTTCTGGGCAAGGAGAAGAGAAAAAGGTAAAACCAGAAAACTTCCTTCATAAGCTCTCCTAAAAGCCATCCCACAGCGATTGTCGATAAAGCGATTGGAATTGCAATCGAAATAGCAAACTCGCGTAATCCTCACCAGCAAGACAGTCGGGAGGCGGATCGGTTACAAAATTAACAGCAACAATGTTTTAATTAAAATCGATCGTCTGCAGAACAAGCATCGCTGCGACCCTTACCAATTGTCCCCTTGAGTCCGCCGGCGTGTGGGTGTGTGTGTGTGTCGATGATCGAGAAACCATTTGCAATTATGTTCGATAAGGCCCCTTTTTAGTACGCCCCGCTTTTCTCCGCTCGGCTCTTGTGGCGCTTGTGGGCAGCGCAAAAACGGCATTCGGGAGCGATCAAATTTATTACAAAACCCGCCGCGTTGCGTTCGATTCGAACGCACACGAGATATGGGTCCGATGATTTTGGAACAAAACCGACGATGAAATGGTGTCCCAGTGGATGTGTGCGTTTCTTTTTGTTTCCACCCTAAAACCACCCCGAGGGCTCGAAGAAGAAGCTTGCGATGCAAAGTGGTCCGACGATAAATTCGCACCATTTTGTGGCCGAGCGGGAGCGGCACAAAAAAAAAACGGCCAGTTAGTCGTCTTTCGAAGCAGCTGACGGCGCCACCCGGTCGTCCAACTGGTTGCCAATCGGTGCTGCTGCTGGCCCAAGGTGCTAATCTGGCGCTCTCGAACCGCAAATGTGATTTCAACTCCGATTTCACTCGCACGACGGCCATACGTGATGCAGTTGAATCGATATCACGCGCTGCTTTTTGCTGTCGCAACCGGGACACAGCACCAGCTGGGACCGTGTGTAACGGCGTGCTGAGCAGTACATGTATACGGTATACGGTGCACACGGCCATCGGTTCGATGAAGGTTCAGTGGAGAGTGTTGACTTTTTCCTCCCACTGGTTGAAGGATCTTTTATTGGTTTAAGGATGGAGATGGTACAGCTCAAATGACCGGGCGCTTATCACACATTCCGGTAAGATGGAAACCACGTTTTGTCGCATTTTTTCTTCCGCGATTTTACAAACCACCATGCGCCTCCATTTCGGATGATTTTTGTTTCAGTCGTCCAGAAGCACTTTATAAAGCAATACACATCTTTGTTTTCGCATGAAGTAAAATAAAAATAAAATATCCACTTCCTAAATCGTTGCGCACACAGTGCCCATTATCACGCCCCGATACCGCCCCGTCAAGAGGTTCCCTAGACAAAAAAGAGAAACCCGCAAATCCTCACCAAGCACAATAATCCCCACATTTTTACAGCGTGTGCAACGACCCGTGGCAATGCGGTTGGCCCGTAAAAATCCCGACGATCGTTCGCTTAAAAATTCAACGTTCTCCTCCTAGGTGGAAGGTTCTTCCGGTTTAATTACCGGTCTACCTTAGCCGGAAGTTGTCCGCGCTGATAATTGTTTCGGTTTCGGTTGCCACTACGCCAGGACTACGCGTTTGCGCCCTCTACCCATTAGGGTAAGACTTTCGGTTCACGTTCCAGTGTTTGGAGCAATTAAGCACCTGGGTCGTGCAATGCAAACGGGCACGAACGCGTCAGCACCGCAGAATGTTCTGTTGCTGTGCAGGGAGTTGTGTTTCTGGGGAATTTGTTTTAATGGATTTACATTCTTTTCCAACTTGAAATGTATATTCACTAGAAATGATCCACAACGTTGATGAAGCGCTCCCAATCAACTGTTATGCTAGTAAAAACAGGGGTCGTTCCGACGAAACCAGATGGGAATACTGATAAGCTACGGTAATTGAATTTATTCTAGCAAATTTTGAGTACGCCATGAATTTGTTCCAGTAGCGATCTGATAAAAATTCGCCTCCTCCTCCTTTCGCCCTTTCCACCCAGGCCCTTCCGGCGATCTTTTTTTGTTACCTGTTCGGGCAACGCGCGGTGTGTATTAAAGTTCTGCAGAATTGCAATAAGTTAAGCAAGCGAGCGAGACGGGGTGGAATAAAGCCAACCAGAAGAAAGAAACAATGGTGGCTGCATGGCTTCCGTTCGGCGAAGGGGAGCGGGATAAGAACGGAATGCTTTTAATGTTACTTTTCCCATTCATTTCTTTTTTCTTCCGCTACCGTTGCTTTCTCTAACAAGCAAAGCCACGCTTCCGGCAAACGTGGCCGCTACGCGGATGCAGGGAAAACCATAAATTGCCTCACCGGCCCTAATTTTGTTCGCCTATACCGTGCCTCAGCCTGGCTTACGTGGGAACTTAGGATTGCGAAAACGTTTGCCTTGCCGAGTCGCAAACTTTTAGCACCGGCAGGTCGCGGTTGATTCGCACAACACCTCCCCCGAGAGTCGGTTGCTCTAACCCTGCGCTCCCGGGGGGATCGCTCAGGTACGGGGCCATATGCGCCACCTTCGTGTGGGTGGCGTGTAGAGCAACATGCACTTTTATCAATCCCCATTGCCGGCGCCTGGAACGCGCACGAGGTGTGGGCTATTAAATTTATACACTTCCTGTCACTCTCCGTCCGTGGAACAGTGCCAGCGAGCCAGCCTGTTGGTAGCACGTGAACTACGCCGGGAAATGCATCATTGCGTTGACATAAATTTTATTTCCCGTCGCACGTCGCATAAGTGGAAAAGAGAGCGAGAGACGGGCGTTATCTGTGTGTGTTTCTGCGTGTGCCAGGATGGCAGCGTATGCCGAATCTCGAAACTTTTGCGCCCACGGGAAGCACCCACGATCCAATCTAACCGCTGGCGGTGACATTTGCTCCTAGAAAACGTCCAACGGTTTCATATCTGTCAAACAAATCTGACCGAAAATTTTCTTATTACGTTCCGGAGGCAGTAAAAACTGTTACAATTGTTCGCAAGCAAAAAACAAAATCCGCGCCGTCGTCCGCCGTAGTGACATAGACAACATGGCCCTAATAAAGCGGAATCGTTAGCGGAATTATACGACACGACCACACCGGCCGTTTTATCTTTCCCGTTCGGCGGAGGGAGCGTCATCTCCGGTACACTTGTCGACATGACAACGAACTGGGACAGGGGTCGTCGTCCGCGGCGAGTGACGTGCAGCAGCAGCGTGGTGATTAATAGACGGTAGCTGGGATAGATTGACACGAGCTTTGCGAGCGTAATGCGAAACCATTTATCATCCCTCGAGCGGGCGAGGTGGGCGATTGATTAGGATCGTTGACATGGGCCCCGTGCGATGCGTGCGGTTTGAGCCAGGTTTGAGTTCTCTATCCGCTGCACTGTGTCACTGTCATTTTGCATTTAATTTTTGAAAAGTCGCCCCGGACCTGAGGGACCTCGGCGTTACAAGCAATTGGATAATCAATTAATCAGCAATAATCTATAGCATAAATCGATGGTTTCGATTCCCGTGTAAGAGACTTTGACTGCCATGTTTGCCTTGGATGGATAATTATTTTATGCGTTTTGTTTTCTAACAAAAAGAAAATGATCACATATTTAAAAAAAACTGACTATAATTGTTGTGTTTGTTTTGACTCACTATTTCGTAAGTCATGAGAAAAATATGTGATATTATTGAAATTAAATTATTCCATACTTTAAATAGTACGCCTTACCTTTTACCACAATCGGTGAGATGAAATAGATGGCTTATTGTTTCTAGTCAAAATCATAGTAGCCCTTGACATGATGTGTAGCAGCAGCTGCCATGATTGTATGCGCGCCCTCTCTTGGCAAGTGAAATAACTAAAATTTAGTTTTGACCTTTTTTCAAACTTTTAAAGTGAACTGTTTTAAAAAAGTATTCTTTTGAGCCTCGAATCATCAAATATACATAATTAAAAAAATATTTGCCCAATTTGTGTACAAAAAAAACTTCATCTGTCTTCAGCCAAAAATAAAATCTAAAATGTTAAGATAAGCCTCAACGCAATTCATCATTTCTGACCTCGGCACACTTAAGCCCTTCAAACCGGTTTAAAGCGCAAAAAATGAACAATCATAAGTGCGGCAATTTGTTTCACCTGCCGTGTGGGTGGAAAATCCATTTAAGCGCGTAAGCCGCCCAGACTGCCGCTGCGACTCATGTGTGGTCTTGTATTGGCTACGGATGTGTTTCAAACGTAAGAAGATTTGTTTCAAAGTTAAATTTAAGAGGAAAAACTGTTGCGGGAATCAAAGCTTTTCATTTTTTCTTCTGTCATCCTTTTTACCCACACTTTCATGGCATCCTTCGATCACCTTCGCTGGATTCGTATTGACAGTTGACTTTGATAGTTCTCGCTTCTTTATTGATTTCAATGAACCATCTCCCGAATGAAAAGAAACGTCAGAAAAACTCAGCTATTTTATTTTAGTTGTAACTCGGTTAAGACAAAAGATATCTCCCACGTGGCAACTGGTGGTCACAAACACAACGTGTCCAGTTGTTGTGGCGCTGAGTGCTGGAGGATGTTGTGTTTCGCATCATCATCCCCAAGCGAACAAGCTTCCAGCGAACCAGCCCATCTAACACTTGTGCGCAATTCGCACACTACCTCCTAGAACCAGAGCGAACTGGCCCATCGCAGCTGGAACACGGTTTTGGTTCGCTGTTGGTTCTGTTATTACACACAACAACGGTTGTATAATTGCAAAATGTTCATATTCAGCTGCACTGAAAGCGTCGGCCGCGTTTTCGGGCGAAAAACGGAGGGCTACAAAAGAACCACACCATTCACGGCGGGTTCCAAGTACACGGAATTCAATGCTGTGCTCATCGTTATATTCATAAAACACTTTTTTTGTCTTCCGTAGAACGCTTCTAAACGGACTCACCAGCACGCGCATGCATTGCAAATTCGAATACGTTCGACGAGAGAACTAATTCGGGCGTAAAATTATGTTCGGTGAATTTTTTTGCGAAACCATTTCGCTACAATCGCTGCTCATGTGTGGTCTTGTATTGGCTACGGATGTGTTTCAAACGTAAGAAGATTTGTTTCAAAGTTAAATTTAAGAGGAAAAACTGTTGCGGGAATCAAAGCTTTTCATTTTTTCTTCTGTCATCCTTTTTACCCACACTTTCATGGCATCCTTCGATCACCTTCGCTGGATTCGTATTGACAGTTGACTTTGATAGTTCTCGCTTCTTTATTGATTTCAATGAACCATCTCCCGAATGAAAAGAAACGTCAGAAAAACTCAGCTATTTTATTTTAGTTGTAACTCGGTTAAGACAAAAGATATCTCCCACGTGGCAACTGGTGGTCACAAACACAACGTGTCCAGTTGTTGTGGCGCTGAGTGCTGGAGGATGTTGTGTTTCGCATCATCATCCCCAAGCGAACAAGCTTCCAGCGAACCAGCCCATCTAACACTTGTGCGCAATTCGCACACTACCTCCTAGAACCAGAGCGAACTGGCCCATCGCAGCTGGAACACGGTTTTGGTTCGCTGTTGGTTCTGTTATTACACACAACAACGGTTGTATAATTGCAAAATGTTCATATTCAGCTGCACTGAAAGCGTCGGCCGCGTTTTCGGGCGAAAAACGGAGGGCTACAAAAGAACCACACCATTCACGGCGGGTTCCAAGTACACGGAATTCAATGCTGTGCTCATCGTTATATTCATAAAACACTTTGCCAGCCTGTTGGTAGCACGTGAACTACGCCGGGAAATGCATCATTGCGTTGACATAAATTTTATTTCCCGCCGCACGTCGCATAAGTGGAAAAGAGAGCGAGAGACGGGCGTTATCTGTGTGTGTTTCTGCGTGTGCCAGGATGGCAGCGTATGCCGAATCTCGAAACTTTTGCGCCCACGGGAAGCACCCACGATCCAATCTAACCGCTGGCGGTGACATTTGCTCCTAGAAAACGTCCAACGGTTTCATATCTGTCAAACAAATCTGACCGAAAATTTTCTTATTACGTTCCGGAGGCAGTAAAAACTGTTACAATTGTTCGCAAGCAAAAAACAAAATCCGCGCAAAAGAAACGTCCCCCGGCGGTAGAGATTCGATAGCAAAAACTAATTTTACTTTTGCGACAAAAGTTGTGAACATGCTTTCACTTTGACCATTTGCATCATTCTTATTAAGATATAAGACAGATTTTTGTTTGGTCTTGTTATGAGTAACTAAAAGAAATAAAAAAGTACTACATTACTC
Organism: Anopheles cracens; assembly: GCA_002091845.1. NCBI lineage: Eukaryota > Metazoa > Arthropoda > Insecta > Diptera > Culicidae > Anopheles > Anopheles cracens. The sequence continues at coordinate 36,213 of KZ068524.1, read as the reverse complement.
ACTGAAACTTTGTCATTATTACGGAACAGTATGCGAATGTTATTTGTATTTGCAAGCTTATACGACAACGACGTACAAAAGCACCTAACAATTCGTTTCAATCCTGTTTTTTTTTTGTTTTCATGTGCTTACGTTGTGTGGTTCAACTGTGTAAAAATGACTGAATTTCAGCCTCGAAAATTCGGGTGGTTGTACAAATATTTATTTCAAATTGATTTCCTACTGCCTCCCGGTACGGTTGGAAATGGAAAGGAAACGTTCAAGCTGTGACCTCCGACGTGCTTCGTGCGGGTGGCAAAGTTGCCACTGATTGCCTTGATTACTGTGGGGACTGTGCGTCGATGGGACATGCTGCTCATGTGTGGTCTTGTATTGGCTACGGATGTGTTTCAAACGTAAGAAGATTTGTTTCAAAGTTAAATTTAAGAGGAAATTAATCTGTGAATTGATGCGCGAGTTCTAATCACACACCAATTTGAATGCATTGCATGCAACATTCACCGAGTTTTCATTTTACGAATGACATCAATTTGAGTTCTCGAAATTACCTTTCCAGCGACCTTGACGACCGCATCTTCACTATTCAACCGGAAATAAATCGAAACCACGCACTTCAGTCAGCATCCATTTTGAGTGATAAGCCTACCTTTGCAGGACATCAGAGAGCCAATTAGCCTTTCCTCGTAGCAGACGACTGTTCCCCAAGTCATTATGATGAATCGGTTTTGTCGCACAGTGGAACCAAGGCCACGAATCGAATGTTCACTCCCGAACATACATTCCCGGGTCCGTCCATTCCGGGTCGCTAGCAACTATGTGACATGCTGACTGGAGTGATGAATTGATCCGGCGGCGGCGGCGGCGTGGAAATTAGTATCACTCGCAATGCGAATCCCTTTTGCACAAGGGATGCAGCTAGAGCTAGTGCTCTGCAGCGAAAACGGGCTTCCCGCGTGCTCGTGGCTTCTCTCGAGTGCCGTTGTTTTCGGTTGATGGCAGAGATGGGATTTAATATTCGCGAAATTGTCTAATCAACAATCGCTCATCTGCCGCGGGGAGCAATCTATCCTGGCTGCTTATCACCATCGTTCGCAGCGAGGGCGTTTGTCAGGGCCTTTCCCCGGGCACTTTGTGCTCGTCACGTCGGCGTCTGACAGACGAGTTTGTGGGGAAGGATTACGCGCGTTTCCACCGAAATGTTTGCTCGTATATGTAGACGTACGGAAACGGAAGAATGGTAGAGCTATCGTTCTTTTTTTCTAAATGCTTCAAGGAAGCATGTGGATTTGCTTTCGTTTTTAGACGATATGTTTCCGTTCCCGCGGACGCGGATTCCAAGATTAGCCGTTGAGTAAATGTTGAATTTTCGTTTTATCAATATTGGTTCCCATGAGAATGGATGGGTATTTTAAATTGTCGTGATAATATTTCGGTTAGCTGAAGATGTGTTTATGCATTTCAGTTGTTTCTTAATCTCCACGTTGCCGTGCAACCCAAGGGAGAACGGAACAAATGTGTCCTGCTTTTTGTAAGAAACGGAGCAGAGTTCTTTTTTGAGAATTGTGTCCATTTTTAAATAACAATACCAATTTTACAGGATTTAAAGGCGTATCCTAAAACAGACATCAGTTCATGAGTCTTCAAGATAATATCACCAAGCCATCAACACTGACTGTCTAGAGCACCAACATCCCGGAGATGGAGAAGAAATTTAATACTTGTCACTTTCATCCGGCGTGTATCATGTCGTTGGCAGATAAACAACTTTTTTGCGTGCCTCAAAAGTATCTGCTGCCTACAACAAGGCCAGATCATTAAAAAAAAAAGATAAACACTGCCTGAAGCGCCCGAACCAATCACTAAACACGTGGGCTGAATCTTGCGGATTGCTTTACGGCCAGCAAACATCGGAAACAAGCAGCATGTTTTAAACATCTTCACAGCCTACTCCTCCTGTCCGCTAGTATTCCGTGGGTTTTTGGTTAGTATCGTCTGAACGTCAACCACTCCACAGGCTGCTTAACAGCGGCTGCTTTGCTTGTTGACACAGCGATTCATCGTATCGCGAAAAAAAATTGCTCCACACCGTCCTACACGGATGGACATGTGCGTTTTCAATCCCGTACCGCGCCGATTCAAAGCAAACCCTAATCAAATCCTCCGGAACAACCCCAAGGGGAGAGTGATTGCTTTTTCGGTACACGAGTGGCTCGTGGCCGCGTGTATCCCAAACGGTATAATCGTAAATTGAGGTGAAATGTGTTTGCCACGGGCAACAATCGGCCACTATCGGTTCCGTTCCGATGGACGCCGTGTCGACACGGATCATACCACCACCGGCGATGGATGCTGCAGGTACGTTGAGTGGTTCCCGATGCAGTTCGTGTTGGGTGGATTTGGTTTTCTAGAGGCACCCGTGTTGAGATGGAGCCCGTGTCTATTTTGGAATGGATTTCCTGGGCTGTACATGAGCTAGTTAGAATCTGTAGAGGTATACTTGAAAAAGCATGTCAATAACGAACCACAATTTAGATGGTGTGTATCGGTACTGTTTGGCATGAATTAAACTTCAATATGAGTTTCGGCAAGTAAAATATATCATACCGCGCAATTTTCAAACTACAACTACCAATCGGTGACTTCTATCGTGATTCAATTTTCAATTGAATGAAACGAGATGAAGAAACAAGAAAGATTGATTAACAAAACAATACTTCATCTTTTGCCTTTGGTCTGACTTTAGGACCACCCTGTTGCAAACTGTATCAGTTTGTCTGATAGGTTACCTATCAGAAGAGGTAATTTTGAAGACTTTTTGTTTTCAAACGTTAATAACTTTGTAATTCCTCAAGCGTTTTCAACAATCTTATTCTGGAACAGCTGGTAAAAATGAATATAACACAATCCAAGTTTTCTAATTTCTTTCCTTCATAACAATATGATATGTTCTTTCTTTTATACTAATAACCATGCAAACACACAAATGCACATACACACACATCCAATTTGTCACCTGCTGGTACGACATTTATTTCGAATTGTAAAAGAAACTCAGTACAAGAGTGTAACGACCAAAATGTAATTCCTTATCACAACATGCTGATCGTTTGATAAACTTCACACCATACACACACCATATACACGCGCGTATGCTTCGGAACGGAAAGAAAAGTAGCAACACCCTAGCCCGCTTTGGTTCCGACGCTTGTGGCGACCTACTCGCGACGACCCTCCTATCGCTGACCTTAAGCTAACCTGCAACTATCGCACCGAAACCCTTACGCCCTCAAACGCCGCACCCGCAATAACAGATTTATAAAACTCCTACAGCAAATGCGGCACGCGCACAACGTGGGATTAAATGGCTACGAGATATTTGTTCCTTACTCTACTATTATGTGTTTTGCGCTGCACAAGGTGTGCCAGCACGTTAGTAACTGAAACCACCGCCATCTTCCGACGCGAGTAAATTTGACGACTTGCACACCTTTGCGTTGTGAAGAGCCTACTCGGATCGTTGCCATCAAATTACTTCGGTTTCAACTGAACCCGTCCTCGGACCGGTTCTGACCTCTAATGGGACCAAGCAGATACTAATGACGGATGTATCGGGGTACCAGGTACCGTCCACTTCCGAGAATCCTTCGCCCCGTACACCTCGTTGTCGATGATTTTCCGCTCCTTCTGGTCGACGCACACGTTCAGATAGTGCTGCACGCACTCCATGCCCCGGTTAAACAGTCTGGCGAACGTGAGAGAAAGAGAGAGCAAGAGAGAGAGAGAGAGAGAGTGACCGGATGTTCCGGCAGGAAAGCATTCATTACTCGACACGGCCAACCGATTTCGGACAGGCTGACGGCCAACACTCACAGGCAGCGGTCGCCGATTTCTTCCACCGAGTCCGGTATCTTGACGGAGTACAGCAGCTCGACGGCGATCGACGGCGATGAGTTGCGGAAGCAGCTGTCCAGCATCTGGGAGATCTGCCCGCAGACCGGCTCGGGCAGGGGGCCCGACGATGGTTCCGCGCAGGCTGCAACGGAAAGGCCGTAATGGAAAGGGGCTTAAGAGGCTCTAGACACCTAGCTGCTCAACACCCATTATCGCACGTGGCAGTTAATCCGAAAGTTATCACAGCTGTATGGGGGCATAAGGGGATTGGAAGGCGAACTGGAAATGCACTTTCACTACAAGGCTTTAGCTTTTTTTTGATCGATAAAGTAGCAGCTGAGAAAGGTTTGGTGAACGTCTGGCTCTTCTTCGGTATACCCAATAGTTTTCTGGTTTCTATTTATTGCTTTAGGTTTCTACTGGTGAGTTAATATTTCTCCAATAGTTAAGAGAGATATCATTAATTTACTTTCTTACTTGGCCCAATGTCCATCTGTGATGTAATGGTCATGCTTGTAATCTTACAGATTACTAAATCTTATTTTGTTCTATATCCTGTTTGTCTTGTGTCAGAGCGCTGTCTTAGAATGTTATGGACGTTGTTACGCTGCGGAAAGTATTTGTTAGGACTTTTTCAAGTGATGAAGAAGTGGTGAGAATAATTTATTAGAAACTTCATTGCTTCATTGATAAGACGAAAGGCAATGCCGCTTAGGTCGTCTGGTCGTCAGCCATTCTATTATAAAGGGCTATTCTTGGAAGGGGTGATGAAGCCAGTTTCCACCCAAAATCAAGTTAAGCACATTTCATTTTTCTTCGGTTCAAATAAAGGTTTGTGAAGGCAATTCGCTTTAACTACCCTTTAACTACTAGGTCTACAACGCTTTAACGAAGCGTTTTCCACAATCTAATTTGGTCGTTTTTGCGTCAGAAACTTCTCTCAATTGGAACGATAATAAGGCATTAAAAACTCGTACCGTTGAGCTGCGAAAACAAAAACAAATTTGTTTATTCATCTTTACCAATCTACACTTTGCCATTCGTTTGGTGGATATTGTGCGCGGTAACCACAAAGAACCGGCTCATCCGAATTACTTGACGCTGTAACGCCGGCCGTCAAGTGGATCCGTTTAAAGTGGGCAAATTTTATTACAACGATCCTTAATAGCATCAATTAAAAAAGGATAACCTTCAGCCGGATCAGATCAAAGGCAGAAGGTATTTCATCTAATTATTATCTGCGTGCAGCAGCAACAAATTAATTTCATGAATCACGCCTCTCGAAGAAATAAACGAACCGTTTTGACGAATCAATATGGTGCGCTTATTAAATGTAAGTCTTCGAGCAAAATGAAAACGAGGAACCGGTCGGGATGCTGAGCAGAATATTGTCCACATCGGAGCATAAAAGGTTTCATTTTACTACGATTATGATGAAAGCCAAATATTTGCTCTATTCCAAACAAAAGGCTACGTAGACCAACGGTCCAATACGGTATAATTGAACCTTTGGGCGGATGGACTGCATGTCAAAGGTCGAATGCGATCTGGCACAGACGGTAAACAAAGGTAAGAGAGGAAAGTCTCGAAAATATGGAAGCATTAAAAATGTATTTATCTGGTCGCATCGCCGAAACTTTCGACGCACCGCCACTGGTGCTGGCAGCAACAAAGGCACCTAAAACGGGCCACGCCATCGTTATTGCCGCCGAAGGCTTTCGTCCTTTTATCACGATGGTATAGAAGCGTCGGAAGATCAACAATCTTTCTCGGGTTCCACGAACAGGCCGTGTGTGTTTGTGTGAACGTTTGCGTTCGCCTCGCTCACTGGCGAATGATGAGTTTACATTGCCCGTTTCAATTCGTGCTTATCGTGTTAGTTTGGGGGACGAAACTTAAGCCCAGCAAAGCGGTCCACTAATTCCTTTGGGAGGATCCCAAAGGATGAAACGTTAATAAATACGTCTTGCGGAGGAAAAGTTTTGCTACCGCGGGATCTTTAGTGGATTCCCTACCCAGGCGCCGGCTCCGAAAAGGGGATGAACTATATCCGGTCGAGGGTTGCTTATGAAATTATCTCCTGGTACAAGCAAGCTCTTTAGCGTTCATGTAACGTTCACGAGAAAAGCACCTTAATCAGCGTCTTCATTCGCGCTGCGTTGCGCTTCCCGTTCGCTCCGTTGTGGGGTAAGGGTCCATTGGTCATAATTTACTTTAAAAACTCACATCCGGTTCCGGTGCCAAGTAGATGGCACTTTCGCAACAATTTTTTTTTTCGTTAGCCGAATCTAAAGGCATGGCATACTAATTGGAATACATTGAGCGCGCCCATCTTGACAACTTTTTGAACAACACTTTAGCGAGTCAAGCCCAACTGCCTATAAATTTCCCTTAAGTCGGAACAATTTCGACACTCAACTTCTGTTC